>CABFVX010000235.1:249383-329261 GCA_902151425.1 Timema shepardi | reverse complement strand
CCCCCCATCAAAGCTGGGTCCCTGTGACAATATTCCAGGGGAAGTAAGGATTGTCGATAATCTCCACAAATCTGAGGAAATTAAACCAAAGGAAAAAAATAATAATTTTCAAATATCTCAAGTATTATCTCATATTACCCGCCTCGGTGGCGTAGTTAGCTAACGTGTTAGTTTCGCGTTGAGATAGACTGCTGAGTATGGAGAGATTTAGGTTCGAATCTCTTTCGGCTGAACTATTGGGAGTGGTTGTTCCTAAATGGTTTTCTACTCGCCCTACACACAAATGTGGTTTAACTTCCTCTAAAATTCAACCTTCGCTATTTCTAACCAAAACGGTTAGTAAGTCACAGTTCTTAATTCTTTTAAATTATCAAATATTAAAATCTAATGGCCATACTCTATGCCAGGAATGTAAGAACTTTGTAATCCAGAATAACAGGAAGAGGGGAGCATTTTTAAATTAATGAATTGTTTAGGAATGTGTGCAAGTCTTTTTGTAAATGCGAATTTAAATCGAAACAATTGAAGCGTAGCTAAAATCAAAGGTCTGGTTTTTACGATTTTCAAATAAGACTTAAATAATAACCTATTAAGATTATCAAGGTAAATGGAAGGTTTGAAAAAATAAAATGAAACACAAAAATTCATAGTACCAGGAGTTAACCACGTTAATAAATATAAAATAAGACCAAGAACAATTAAAAGTTGAAATAATCATAGCCACAAAGTAGTTGTCAATATTACAAAAGTAAATAATCATACTTGAATAAAATTTTAATATTATTAGCACCGCGTCTTACTATCCGTTCGGGTTGTACGCACTTACGCTAATGTGTAATGGTAGGGTGATTGTGAGACGAAATAGTGGACCTATAGTTTAACGTGGAATCCGAACCACGGTGGAGGCCTAGAATTCCCCAAATTCACCAGATGTCTTGTCAGAGGTGAAGGAAGGGTTTAGTAATCAGATAAATCTGTGCCGGGACCGAGGATTGAACCCCGGCCGCCAGGATAGAAGTCTAACACCTTACCCCTAGACAACCAGGCCACCAAAAAATGTTAATAAAGAAGTTACAAAAGACATTTAACAAATAAGAAAAACTAAATCATTATCCTTTAGAAATCTATGAAATTTGAAATATAAATAAATATTACTGTCAATTATTTTGAACAGCGTGCCTTAATATATATTGAATTATTGGGAGATATTATTAGGAAATTCTTGCCACCATTGACCTTGAAAAATGGAGTGATTTGAAGATACATCACATGTTACGGACAAGATCACTATTTGGGAGAGTCACCGCTTGAGTTATATTAATAATAATAATAATAATAATAATAATAACAGTAATAATACTTAGCACCGCATCTTACAATACGTTCGGGTTATACGCTAAGGTACTAATTACGCAAAAGGGTTGGGAATTTTAACGGATGAATGTAGATGAAGAGAGTCCACATTTTCGTGAAGGGTGAGTGTAAAACCATTTAGTTTTTAGTTTTTATTTTATTTATTTAGCACCGCGTCTTAGTACCCGTTCGGGTTATACGCTTTAAATACTAATTGCGCCAATGGATTAGGAATAGGGAAGGTTGAATTAGAAGAAGTGAACCCGCATTTGCGTGGAGGTAGAGTGAAAAACCATTCAGGAAAAGTCAAACTCAGTACACCCTATCAGGTTTAAAACCCTGGTGTACCCATAATCGTTAATTCAAATTATTGTAATCATGATGCCTTAGACTACACGACCACATAAGCTAGTCCACACATTTATTCTAATTTCACCCAACCTTATTCCTAACTTATTATTGTGAAGTATATGGATAGCCAGGACGGGTAGTAAGACGTGGTGCACAAATAAATTAAGTTACCAGTTCAAATTTATCCCCTTCACTTTCTCTCCCTCTCTTATATTTAATATTCTACCTTTCTGTTTTTTGTAGAAGTTCTTATATTTACTCCAGCCAATCACAGCGGAACAGTCTAATCATCACAAACGTAGATTGGAACGTAAACACCCCGACGCAACACCCGACGTCTAGCGTCGTTCTGAGCTCCACCCTCTCAGGGGAATGTGTAGGAAGCTCGTCTGAGCTGTGTACTGTGTACCGCAATCGTTCCAGTCCTAGCTTGCGGATGAATGTTTGTGTGTGCTTCTGTGTATTTTGTGTGCTATCTGTCTGCATCGTAGTGCTAGACAAACTGAACTTGAGATACGATATCTTCAAAAGTTCTCATAGAGAAGTTCAACAAACGGTAGGGGCTCATCGGTTTGTTGTCAGGACAAGCAATTTTTTCTAAAGATATTGTATTAGTAAGTTATTTACTTCTCCTCGATAAACATTTTACAAATAACTCATACAATAATTTATTGAGATAATTTATGTCAATTGGGTTTACCCCCTTGTCACCAGTAAGCATGGGGTCTAAATTACAAACTGATTTAGTCTGGTTTTCTGATGACTAAGAGGTGCGAGTTTGAATCCCAGCTGAGTGTATGGCTATGTTTATACCTTAAATGGATTCCCACCATTCCGTCACGCAACTGTTGGTACACTTAAATTCTATATAACTCATTCCAAGCACACCAGCGTAAGTTATATATAGTGCAATACCATATTTTCTAATTTAAAGTGCAAATGATATTTTTAAAAAATTTGAAATATCATAAAATCAAACAAAACCAGTTTTATGAGTATCTAGGCAGCTGGTACACAATAAATCAATAATATAAAAATATGCTTAATATAAACACACACCTTTTATAATTTATATGGTACATAAAACTCACATACACACTATACATACATGAAAAAATAGTTACTACAATTTAAACACAAAATATAAAAACTTGTAAAAAACTAACATAAAACATGCAGACCTATATATATTTTGGCCATAACGTTTGAAAAATTTAGTTATCTTGGTTTGTTGTAATTTGCTTTTCATGAAACAATAGATAAAATCTTAAAATTCACAAATTTGGATTATAAAGTTGGTCTTCTACATTCAGTTGGGATTCATTGAATCTTATTGGGCTTTCTCCATCATTGTGAGTGCTTAAAACTGAATGGTATAGGTTCTTCTGCTTTGATGTCTGTGTTGTCTTCAGCAGAGTATTATTTGATAATTTTGTTGTTTATTTCTTTGAGAATATCCCCATCTGTAAGAGTTTCACCGTCGTTAAGTTTGGTTTGAAATAAATAGAAACACTAATAATATAACAATATATAGAGTTCAAATTTTCCATAAAATTTCGTTAAAAATTCAAATTAAATGCTCTAATTATTTGTATCATTGATATGGATAGTAATTTCATGGGGATCAAGGTGGATTCGAACTATCAAATTTTTCTATATAATCAATGTAGAACTATCCACATCCTACTCTATATTCGTATAATCTGAAATTCTAACCTAGAATGTGGTATATATGCAGGGGTAGACTGGACCGCCGGAACACGGAGAAAAATCCCGGTGGGATGATTTGATTTGAGCTGATGCAACTATTTAAAACCAAAATACAGCTATCCATTCAATTTTGAATGATTGTTCTTTTTACATTTTAATCAAAAGATCCCGTAATTGAGTAAGAGGGTGACCAGAATACAGCATTTGTAAACATATTTATGGCAATAATCAATATAAGACTTTCTCATTTATTTGATCTTATTATTGTTTGTCAACAATTTCATATAAGCCAAAAGTAAAATAATGTGTATACTAAATACTGAATGTTAATAGCTCCGTAATCCACATTAGTGACTGGAGGATCATATATAAACTTTAATATATAAAAATTAAACTTCCGGATATTTTCTAATAATATCAAAGAATTTATACTCATGTCAGAGATAGTGGAAGTTAATCTTCTAAATTGACTTAATAGCAACATAATCATCCATAATGTTGCACTTAAATGGGCTTGGAATTAAATGTACTAATAAAAAATATAAAAACTTCTTCTCACCACTATAGATAACACTGAAACATAGCTTCAGTGGTATTTTTTGAATGTATGTTAGGAACAGTCTTATTTGTATTATTGGGCCGCTTGGAACCAACCTTTACACCACTGTGTATATCTATAAGAATTTTACAAATTAAACTTTTTTTTAGGGTGGTTTACAAATAATCCTATTTTTGAAAATGTAAATTTTGTTAATATGTTTGAAAATTTTGGTTGAGATTTTTTTTTTTGTGATTAACAAGATGTGTTTGTTTGTATAAGGAAAACTTACTTAATGGTAGTTTATTGATAACTTATTTTTTAAAATAGTCTTCCAATATTTATTACACATCATGAGATAGTATGTGCGATTGTGTCATACATAATTTATTTTAAATATATAGCGCATTTAATGTATCTATTAACTATTTTATCAATACACACGTACATTTTGTCAATTCTTTTATAACTTATTTTAATTTTATGTACTTAACGTGCATTTTAGCATCAAATGATTATATCAGCATATGACTAAAAAGCTAATTTAAATTAAGAACATACACAACACCATGTCCCTAGGTAATTTATTAATTTTTCACTGAGTGGTAAAAACCCACATTTTATAGATTTTTATTTTTTTTAGCTATTTAACACCTTTTGTAGCATTTGGCTACAATTGAAGAAGAGAAGAGTTGGAGACAAACATAATTACACAATTTCACCTTCACAGCACCTCTG
This sequence comes from Timema shepardi, assembly GCA_902151425.1. Lineage (NCBI taxonomy): Eukaryota > Metazoa > Arthropoda > Insecta > Phasmatodea > Timematidae > Timema > Timema shepardi. The sequence goes on along the minus strand of CABFVX010000235.1, from coordinate 324,571 downwards.
GAAAAAAGGTCAGAAGAACAACAAAACACGACCGAGCGATACCACACCGCGTGATCAACTGGCCAAGCCCATCAAGATTCAAACGGCGCCCACTAGAGTTCGCTTCAGACCTGAACATTCCAAAGAACTTAATCTAGAAAGAGACGCCTGTCCTACTCTAGTCCAGAATATTTCGTTCGTTTGGAGTTGGTTGTAGAAGCAAATGTTGTTACGCGCATCCCGCCCTCCCCCCTTTGTGTGACCCCAATGTGTTCCCTCTCCTGGATCCTCTCCTTCCATGTTCTCTGGGTTTACTTGTATATATAGTGCCGAGATGGAATATATCCGGCACTCTTGAGCTTGGATTTACAATGAGAAGTACGTAGCTGTGGCTACATATTATATTTAAAAATGTAAGAACAAATTTCTTTTAGGCTTAATTATATTTTATTTCTGTAACATTTTCAATTTTTTTTTCAGACTTTTATATAAATAATTGTTCAAATAAATAACGTAATAATCGTATAAAATCATAGACCCATATCAAATTTCACGATATTGGAGTAGTCAAAGATTTGAGTATCGAAACCTATACCTATTTTGGTGAGATTGATATTTGTTGGAATATTACCGTTGACTTGATAGATAGAATTCTCAATAATAAGGTCTAATGTTGTAGTTTTATAATCCTGATATATATAATGAATCTTTGCTCTAATAGGAACAGCTTTTCTTGTTGTTTTATATTACTCTTGCAAGTTTCTAGTCTCTTAATTATTTTGTGTAGATCTTTTTTTGTAAAATGAGATTGGGAATTTAAATTTTTAAATGAATGATAGAGGTCTTGAGGATTCACCTTTTTCAATTAGTTGTTGGTTTATTTACAGGTTTACATATTATGAGATATAAAATTTGTATATTAAACTAACATTCCCACATCTAGATTGAGTTGCGTGCTCTGAGTTTTCAATGTTTGTACTCAGACATTCGAAACAGTTAAGCGACTCACTCTAATTGTGTTTATTATCATTTTTATTTGAGCCTTCAATTTTGGATCTGTTAGGCAAAGGAGGTCTCATCTTTTATTGGGATATATTGCCAAATATACGGAATGTAGCGTGTCCGATGATGAATTAATAAAAGAAGGATAGTGAATAACCATAAAATATAAAACTGAGCTCCAAGTAATTGTGACGGTTCAATATTGACAGGCCATCATATCGCAGTGAATAATTCATGAAATCAAATGACCAGATTGTGTTTGCATAGTCTGACCCCACATGGATAAAAACCACTTCTATTGTTTTTAATATTTCATCTGGAATGTATTTTGGAAATTTAATTGCAGACAAAACCATATTACCACCAGTTAATTCCAAGTTGTCTGAATATATATATGTTATTAATACTGCAATAAATCCATTCAAACTAAATTATCTGTGTGAAAAAAAAAGAGAATCAATAAATAAAAACACATTTCCAATCAACAAGTTTATACACAATCCAAAATAAAAACTTAATTTTTTAGGTATTCATTTTGTATTGATTTTAGGTTTGTAGTGTTTGCTTTTATAAACAATTGATATTATAATAATCTGAATGTAAAGTGTTTACACTATAAATATAAAACGTTAAAATCTTAAAAGTTTTTAGCAAGCAATATTTTAGGAATTATAATAGTCATATTTTCATTATAGAAAAACAATATATTTTGTAGATTGCTATACTTTATTTATATTGAATTTTTTGTTTCACATATTTCTGTTCTATTAAAAATGATTTTGGTTCATTATCACGATAAAAATATACGTGTAATTCTAAAATTCTTCTGATACATTTAATTGCATTTTATAATACAAGTCCTTAAGTTATTTTTTTAAATAAAATATAATATATTTTATCTAGTTAAATTTTTGTATTAATAAAATTTTTAACTTTTTGGTTATTTTGACTGAATTTAATAAGTGTATATGAGGTTTATGGAAAATTTATGATATTAAAAATACCCAAAAATAGAAAAATAATAATTAGTTTTAAATTTGTATATTTATTAATTTTATGAATATTGTTTTCTAACATAAAATAATATTTAGAAACCTATGTATTTGAAGGTGCTGGATGGTTTTTTTTATTCCTGCGTCTCGTTATTTGTTCAGGATATACACATAAATGACAATTACTCTAATTGGTAAGGAATGAGGAAGGAAGAATTCTGAAGGTAGTCTACCCACATTGCGTAGAAGGATAGTGGGAAAAGATTTAGTTAAAACATCCTAACCAGGATTATAACCTGGATCTGCCCATCTTCAGCAGGTCAGTCTAACACGAGAATGATTGTTGTCTAGTTATTTTCGACAGTATAAATCACGCGAGTTGTAGTCTATACTTTACTTTAGTGTCATGTTTACATATTCTTATGTATTTAAGTCCTATAAACATTATATAATACTAATATTTAAATGTATACGCAAGTCACTCAATGACGCAATTAGACGTGCGCCCTCTCTTGAATATTATTATTATTATTATTATTATTATTAGCACCGCGTCTTACTACCCCTTCGGGTTATACGCATTTACGCTAATGTGTAATGGTAGGGTGATTGCGAGACGAAATGGTGGACCTACAGTTTAACGTGGATTCCGAACCACGGTGTAGGCCTGGCATTCCTCACATCCACAAGTTATGATTAATACAAGTCTTGTCAGATCTTGAATATTATAAGACACATAAACACATGTGTATATTTAATCTTAATGAATTCAAAGAAGTTTAACTTTTTGAATTTCATTTTTTACTATAATTCTCTGGGAATGACTCTAAAAAAAGGTCATATTTACTATTATGATTTATGAATTTTTAAATTATGTTAAAAAGATAATATTAAAAAAAAGGTTGAAAATTAAAAGCAAGAGCTTAGGAAAGACTTTGGTACTATTCTAGAACTACACTTTCTCGTCAGACAATAAAGAGCACCTACTTTTAAAAAAAAAACTGTCAACCCATAATGGACACGTTGACCCTTTTAAAATAGGAACCACCCTTCTTTTTTTTTTTAGTATGCGTGGCGGGAGAGTTTCTCATGTTATTAAAGGGAAGTGTCAGTCTAGTATCCGCGTGTAACCTCCACGAATATGGAAACAAGCACTAGGGTTCAGTGGAAGAAGGGGTGGGGAGGGGGTTGTAGAAAAGCAAGACCGCTGTGGTTGAAGTTCATTAATATTCTCCGTTCCTAGTTGTGTTTGTGAGAATAGAGGTAAGGGAGACTAAGTTAGCCCCTTCAACTACCCCCCCTCTAAACTCTTCCCCACCCATCACCCTCCCTCATGCTAGAACTCTACTTTTTTTTTTACATCTCCAAGTGAGTGAGCAAAAGGGTTTGGTGGTGATTAATGAATTTTGGTTAAGTTTTTTTTCAAACCAAAAACACTTTTTTTTTTCACACTGAAAACACATGACACCATTAACTGTGGAATAACCCCCTGAAAAATATATAATTAATTTATTTTAGAGAATATCTAAAATTTTCTTGGTCATCATCTTTGAATATTGGCCATCCTTAAATCAGTAGGGACTTTCTTCATAATTTTTGAATCCCCCCTATCCTCCCTTAAGTGTTCATATGATTTTCAATTCATACTCCCTTACCCTCTATTTTACGTAATTTCTTACGATTTGGTATTATTATTATTATTATTATTACCACGTCTTACTACCCGTTCGAGTTATACTCACTTACGATAATGTGTAATGGTAGGGTGATTGTGAGATGAAATGGAGGACCTATAGTTTAACGTGGAATCCGAACCACGGTAGAGGCCTCGCATTCCCCACATTAACAGGTTGTGATTAATACATGTCTTGTCAGAGGTGAAGGAAGGGTTTGGCAATCAGATAAATTTGTGCCGGGACCGAGGATTGAACCCCTGCCGCCAGCACAGAAGTCTTGACACCTTACCCCTAGACCGCCAGGTCACCGATCTTATGTTATGATTTGGTAAATTAGGTTATCTTAATCGTTTAATTATCTTTTGATATAAGGGTTGGTAATAAAGCGAGCTATCTGAAATTTTAAAATTCTTTAATTGCAGTAAATTTAGGTGTAGTAAATTAAATATAAGGTAAATTTTATAAATATTTGATTCATTTTCTTTAAAAAAATTTTTTTAATAAATTTTGTCTTACCATAAACAATAATAATCAAAATTATTCAAGATAGATTCTGACACACAAAGCCCCCACCCCATCGTAATAGAATGTAAGAAAATACTGAAACCTTACTCCCTCTCAAAAATCTTTTACGCAATATTTCTCATAAAGGTTTAGTGATGCTGGCTTCAAATTTAAAGAAACAATTTCCGATATAAATTTTTGTCATAATAAATTGAATATGTACGTTTTGTTTATGGCCCTTCTTGGTAAAGCTGTATATACAGTTTTTAAACTAATGTTTTGTTTAATAAAATGCAATCTGTCTTATTTATTTAAGAAAGACTAAGCTATCCACTGATTATCATGACATTGTGCTAAGAAAGTAATGATTTTTTTTTTACTAAAATCAAAGGATTTTGAAATAATCTTTACAAAAACCTAGTGAAACAGTCGATATCTTGGTTGATGAGAGGCTCCTTTAATCTCGTTAACTGTTTTGAAAGATTGGTTTCTTCAGTTTTTAGGTAAAACAAATTGGAGATTTTAATGATTTAAAAATTATTGTTAAATAAACTATTTTAATCAACGACTCTATTTTAGGGCTAGTCATTGGGTCACTAACAGTCAAGAATGGGATTCAAGCCCATTAAATTACTGTGAGAATATTGGTTTAGAAATGCAAATTACGATGCAAATCTAGATTTTGTTTTATTAATGTTCATGTTATTTTAATATTCAAATGTAAAATTAAGATTTTAACTATCGATATAACTTTTTAGTTGCACTCCGATTTTAAGAATTTTATTTAAATCAAAGTTCAACACTTAACATTAGGAATTATGGCTTGCCCGACACCTTATCTCAGACGGTAGCGTGTCTCTATTGAACTAAGGACCCCAGGTTTAGTTCCTGGCATGGCCGAAAGATGTATTGTTGGTGAAATGTGAACTTCCCTTTTCACAGTGATGAATTAACGGCTGGAGGCTGGATCTTGTCTCTTTTCCAGATCGTTCTGATGTAATATACTCAATTCATTTTATAGAGTGCGCTTTAAATACCTCATATAAATTAAAATTTAAAATCAAAGCATGGCCCTGGGAAATAAAATAAGAACATGAAAAATATTTTTTTTAAAGGATTTCTATGAGTGGTCAGTTTTGGTCGGTATTGGTTTAAGATAATTATAACTTACACCATTTTTCTTTTATTCATAAAATCTTTTGACTAAATCACGATTTAGTTTTTGGATGAATTTAAGCTATTACAGATTATTTTAACTCTCAAATTAAATTCTTACCAGTTTTGATAAATGTATTTAAGTCATTAGTGTTACAGTGTGATTGGTAAATGAAAGTGAAATAGTTTTATTCAAAATTTGATGTCAAAAGTATTCAAAATAAAACCTAAGGCCATATGGTGTCCTTAAGTTGGTTTGTTCAAATCTAAGACATTACCTATGTGGCATTTAACCAAACATAAATATATTACCATTATTATCTATTATTATTAGCACCGCGTCTTACTACCCGTTCGGGTTATACGCACCTACGCTAATGTGTAATGGTAGGGTGATTGCGAGATGAAATGGAGAACCTACAGTTTAACGTGGAATCCGAACTACGGTGGAGGCCTGGCATTCCCCACATTTACAAGTTGTGATTAATACGTCTTGTCAGAGGTGAAGGAAGGGTTTGGCTATCAGATAAATCCGTGCTGGGACCGAGGATTGAACCCCGGACCCCTAGCACAATATAAATATAAGTGTTGTACGTTATTAACTGAATTAAGAAAAAGTGTATGATTCAAAAATGGCAAAAAATTTAATTCTAGCGAAAACTTCACTAATTAGCTTCACTCTTTATCCCGCGATCACGATCAACTTAACGTTCACTTAAAGTTGACTTAACGTAACTTAACGTAAAGGTTCTTCTTGTTAGTATACCAGTGCTTAATGATGATGAAGGGGTATGGGTTCATATAATTGTCTAATCTATTGTAGATTATTTGTCTTGAATTTATTTCAAATTTTACTCGATAATAATGCGGGAAAGTTTCCACTAATATTATACCCTAATAATTGTACACCTTCGATATAGATAAATATCGCAGATATGATGCAAGAGGAAAATCAATATTTAAAGGGCTTAGGAAAACTTTGGTTATGAATTATTAACATTCAACCTTTAAAAAAAATTATAATACTAGTAGCTAAACCATTTATCTGGTTCCACTATCTAAAACCAGGCTGAGATAAAAGGGCTAGTTTCTAAAGCCATGCTTCGCAAGTATCACCAACTTAATATGTAGTTATAACTTTATTTTCTTATAAGTAATTATTTGGAGGACCTTTTTCAGAATACAAACACATTTTTTTTGGGTAAACATTGATAGAATTTTACTATATCATTAGTTATATTTTATAAAATGATAATATGTATCAAATCTGAACAATGAATATCACATTAATATAAGTATGAATACGTGAGATTGATCTAGTAACGTTTTATAGCTTTCATATGTCAGTTCGTAAGAAAAATTGTGATATGCATAATGCAACTTCACGAGGTAGAGAATAGTTAAACGTATAGGCCAGCATTCACCCGGATAGAAAAAAAAGAAAGAAAGACAGAAAGAGAAAAAGGGTAATACAAATTTATTTTTGTTAAGTGTTGAGGAAGATAAGAGAGTGGATGATGTTTTGGAATATATTATAGCCTTTTAAGTAGGTTGACCCCTCCTAATATTTAGTAAAGTTAAACTGCTGCATCAGTATCTCTTGCCTTCTCGTCTTAACGCTCCAAGATATTATGCCTTCACACTTTGAACTCTCTTCCCTTCTTACCACACCTCCCTTCCCCCCATTTACAAACTTTTTTTTTTTTGGCAAACACCCCTTCTCAACCGACTCACCCTCCTCCTCAACCCTTCTCATCCCTCAACCTCCACCTCCATCCCCATTCTACTCATACTTCCTCCCACGTTTCATCCCCCCCATCCCCTACCAACCAACCAAATTTACTTACACGCTCAGTAGACTGGACGTGATGTATAACTGGTACCATGACCTGGCACGGTTCAAAGGACCGGACTTCGAATACCGACACGCCTCTCAGCCACTGGGGCGCAACATTCAATTGAAATAATCTCGAGGAATGTTGGAGCGTTTTCTTTTCTAAGACCCTGTCGAATTATCTGCATACTAACAATAGTGTTATATTTTTATTTACTTACACACCGCGCCTTAATACCCTTTTGTGTTATACGCTTATGTACTAATTACGGGTGACCTGGTGGTCTAGGGGTAAGGTGTCAGACTTTTGTACTGGCGGCCTGGGTTTAATCCTCGGTCCCGGCACAGATTTATCTGATTACCAAACCCTTCCTTCACCTCTGACAAGACATTTTGTGAATGTGGGGAATGCCAGGCCTCCACCATGGTTCGGATTCCACGTTAAACTGTAGGTCCTCCATTTCATCTCACAGTCACCCTACCATTACACATTATCATAAGTGCGTATAACCCGAACGGGTAGTAAGACGCGGTGCTAATAATAATAGTAATAGTTACGCTAAAGATGTTTAGATATTAAGGAGGTTATATTTAAAGGAAGTGTAACTATATTTGATTGGAAGGAGTGTGAAGAACTATTTTGTAAAATCCACCACCAGTTTACCCGACTGAGATTCGAACCTCGATCCCTCCGTCACAGGCAGTCTAGTCTACTGCAAGAGTAGCGCGTTTGACCACGCCGCCACTGATGTGGATACTATTATTAGTATTACTATTGTAGTTATCACACCCCCTTACTAATTGTTCAGGCTATACGCGTATATGATAATTACTCTAATGGGTTAGGAATAAGGAAGGGAGTGTTTTGTGGGTTATACTCGCTTTTCTCGTTGGGGTCTCCCCCCCTCCCCCCACCCAAAGCCCTAGTGAGTTTTATTTGGGAGTGGATTTAAACTAATGTAATTACAAAGCATTTTTTTTAGGTCTTACTGTTTAGACATAAGAAAACTTCAAAGAAATGCCCGCACCGACTTTATAAAGTTGTTCCGCGATTATTATTATTTTTTTTGGGGGGGGGGGTGTTAGATATTAATTTTTTAAGTTTTTTAATTTTCCCGACGATTACAGGCTAGAAGCTATAAGTTTGCCAAATTTAAATTTTATAGCTCATCTGGAAGTGGATAAATATTAATGTCAGTGAGTGAGTCAGCAATGAGGCTTTATAATAGTATAATATAATAAGCAAATTGAAGTGTAATGAGGGTGGAAATAATCCAGTCTACCCCATTACATCCTATCCCTATCTTTAGCCAGCTCTAACCAGTTTATCTCATAACAACCTATCTCTATCTTGAGTTAGTTCTATCCAGTCCACTTCATTATAACCTATACCTATATTGAGCTAGTTCTATCCAGCCTACCCCATTACACCCTATCCCTATCTTTAGCCAGCTCTAACCAGTTTACCTCATTACATCCTATCTCTATCTTGAGCTAGTTCAATCCAGTCCAATTCATTATAACCTATACCTATATTGAGCTAGTTCTATCCAGTCTACCTCATTACACCCTATCCATATCTTGAACTAGTTATATCCAGTCTACCTCATTACACCCTATCCATATCTCTAACTAGTTCTATCCAGTCTACCTCATTACAACCTACCCTTATGTTGAGCTATTTCTATCCAGTCTACCTCATTACACCCTATCCATATCTTGAACTAGTTCTATCCAGTTTACCTCATTACAACCTACCCTTATGTTGAGCTAGTTCTAGCCAGTCTACCCCACTACACCCTATCCCTATCTTTAGCCAGCTCTATCCAGCCTACCCCATTACACCCTATCCCTATCTTTAGCCAGCTCTAACCAGTTTACCTCATTACATCCTATCTCTATCTTGAGCTAGTTCAATCCAGTCCAATTCATTATAACCTATACCTATATTGAGCTAGTTCTATCCAGTCTACCTCATTACACCCTATCCATATCTTGAACTAGTTATATCCAGTCTACCTCATTACACCCTATCCATATCTCTAACTAGTTCTATCCAGTCTACCTCATTACAACCTACCCTTATGTTGAGCTATTTCTATCCAGTCTACCTCATTACACCCTATCCATATCTTGAACTAGTTCTATCCAGTTTACCTCATTACAACCTACCCTTATGTTGAGCTAGTTCTAGCCAGTCTACCCCACTACACCCTATCCCTATCTTTAGCCAGCTCTATCCAGCCTACCCCATTACACCATATTCCTATCTTTAGCCAGCTCTAACCAGTTTACCTCATTACATCCTATCTCTATCTTGAGCTAGTTCAATCCAGTCCAATTCATTATAACCTATACCTATATTGAGCTAGCTATATCCAGTCTACCTCATTACACCCTATCCATATCTTGAACTAGTTATATCCAGTCTACCTCATTACAACCTACCCTTATGTTGAGCTATTTCTATCCAGTCTACCTAATTTCACCCTATCAATTTCTTGAGATATTTCTATCCAGTCTGCCTCATTACACCCTATCCGTATCTTGAGCTTCCTCTATCCAGTCCACCCCATTACACATTATCGCTATTTTGAGCTAGTTCTTCCAGTTTAACTCATTCTACCTTATCTATTCCAGGTACACCTTAATGCTATCCTCCTATCTTCATCTTGGTCTTAAATGAGAATAAATAATAACTATTTATCCTAAATAAAGTTTATTTTTTAATAAAAAAAGATATCAAAAACAGAACTATACTTAAAAACACATACATTATTCCAAAATTCTGAATATGTCCTGTAGTTAGAGACTATTTCAACTAAATAGGGCCTTCGTGAGTTAATTATAGAGTTCATTAATAGTATCTCATTAAAACATCATTTGCGTGTCTAGAGTAGGAGGGCAGGAAAGAAGGCAACGTCTACCTCGTCAGTTTAAAGGAAATACAGAAATGTTGTTAATAAAGAGTAGTAATTTTCTTTTAAGCCTAAAAATAAATCCTGATTTTGTGTGTAGAGTCTGTTTGAATGTCTTATTATAAACTATATTTTTATGAATAGAAAGTTATTGGTTTATTTAAAGGTTTGTTTTTTTAATAAAGAACACTTATTTTATTGTTTATCTAATTATTTGAATCAGACTAGATATTGTAGAGGTTTTATACAATAATTGGTCTTGTTAAAATTTAAAATATTTACCACCTTTGAATTAAAAACCCTGTATCAAAAATGTCTCAGTAATATTAATGTGCTTATAAAATTCTATTTTTTTATCACGTCTTACTACCCGTCCGGGTTATAGGTTCATGTACTAATCAATCCACTGTGTTAGGGAGAATAGAGGTGATATTTAGAGAATGTACACCCAAATAGGTAAAAAAAAATCAGTACACCAAATGGGATTCCAACTCCTATCTTCCTGTGATTGACAGCCCAGTCTATTGTGAGAATGAATCCTTAGACAATTTGTCCTATGAACTATTTTATATGTTAATTGCCTGCCATTTGATGGTAAACTGTCTGACGATGGGTTGTTGTGTTTGTACATAAACACTTTAAAATAAGTCTTTAATAATTATCACCCTAGGTATAAAGCGTGCTAAAATACTTTTGTACTCCAATAATAATAGTAATAACAAAATATGGTAAGGTGCAACTAAAAAACTCACAATGTATCTTAAAATAGACACGAGATAAAACCTCGTAAGTTTGTTGAAACGAAATACTAGGTCTATACATTGTTGTAGAAACATGACAACAAATATCACAAATAAAATAATATCCACTGTTACTTACTCTATGGTATTAGGAACTAGGAGCAAGGTTACAGAAAACTGAGAAAAGAGAAACATCTCTGTCCACCAAAGAGCATAAGAATCAAATTCATTTCCAAACCCCTGAATTATAATGTATATATATTTTCCAATATTTCGGAAATTATTGGTTTTATAAAAAAATATTTCAAATAAAAGATTTTTATCTTTAATGGTTCCTACTACAAATTTACATTCATAGGTTATTTCATAACTCAAATAGTTGCGGAGAAATAATGAAAATTGAAAAATTTATATAATATCAAAGTCATTTTCACGAGAAAATGAGAGCTTCCATTTTGTTTATAATGCTAAACTGTGTCTATATGTAAAGATTACTAAACATTATTAAAGCGAATATCTAAAAAATCATTTTTTTTCTTCTTTTGACTTTCAGTAAACTACCTTTAAATTTAGGGTTAGATATATCATTTCAAAAATTTCTTGGCATGACCTAATGAAAACCCAAGTAATAGTCCAATCAGTAAAATAGTTTCAACTATAGCCACAGGTACAGACAGAAAGCCGATATTTCAAAAACCACATTTTCTGTTTCAGGGACTAACGAAATGTCAAAATTTATCAAAATCTAGATCTAAGTTTTTTGATTATCACAATACTTCTCACTCCAGGGTGACTAAGGAAGGTAATAATTGAAATTAAAGTAGAATATACTATCAAGATGTATTTGAAAGTATACACGAGAACGTTGATGAATTTGGGATTGGGGAGAAAAAAAAATCCACGTTTGAGAAGAAAAAGGGCTAGGGGTATTAGTGAAGTAAAGGGGAAGAGGTGTATAGAAGAGAAGTGGATATTGAAGTGGGGGATAAATGAGAAGCAGTGGGAAAGAGGGTATTTTTTGACTCTAACACGGATCTCCGCGTTACAGTACTACAGTGTCCTACCATTCCTATAGGGTCTAGATACTTAATGAGTTGCTCAGCAGAGTAGAAAATGAACTCCACTCTATCTCTGTAACGTTGTCTCTTTTTAGTACACACCTTTTAATGTATATGGAGTCGTGGAAAGGAGGAGGGGGGAAAAAGACCGTAAGTGCTCAGTGTTTGGTTATGTGCAAAAATATATGTCGGATTTAAATTGGATATAAACTATTTTTTTTTGTTTAAGATTATTAGTTTTAACCAATAACCTTAATGCCTCAAGATATTATAAATCAATGTATTCTAGGATATTCTATTTTAAGTTAATAAAAATAATATTACGATTTACAAACAAAGAAAAAATATTTTTAATTAGATACCTAATCCACAACGATGTGTACGCTGACTAAATGCCATAACATCTATTATGATATACCTTATAGGAAAAGGTCAGAGTTTAAAACCCTATGAGATGTATTGAGGTTTTTATTTTACCTAAATTGTTTCCCCAACTTCGCTCCACGTGGATACGACCGTAACTATTCTCGCCCCTATATTGTATTTAAGTACTTATAACCAATATGACGTTCTGAAAAATGTATACTAAAATCTTACCAATTATAATCAATGATAGAAAGTTAATTAGTTTAATTACATTATAGTATGTTATTTACAACTAATATATATTATTTTAATCAGTGCCTTGGTTTGGTATGTGATTCTCGAGCATAGTAAATAGTCCCCCTTAACACTTGCCTCACGAATTAATTTGTGGCATAGTCCAAATGTAAATTTATTTTGATATATATATGTATATATTTATTACAAAGAGAGAGAGATTTTTTCAAAACAAAATATTAATATATTATTAAACCTAAGTATACAAAATCATTTACTTAAATTTACTTTGGAAAACTAAAATTGCAAAAATATTTAGGTCACTAATTTACTGCTAATAATTGAAGCTAATAAATTATTATTCTTACTACTATTTTATAAATTTATGATAGTTGCGCTCGGTTGGTTTGGTGTAAGGTTCTTGACTAAGGGCCTGACGTTGGTGGGTTCAAGCCCAGCTGAAGTCGACGGGTTTTATTTTATTGATGAAAATCCGTAGCGAAACTTCCTTTGGAGGTGAACCTTCAGTCTCATGTCGTTCGTGGCATGAACAAACAAACCTGGAAAGTATTTTAAAAATACCTTATCGTTAAAATTGATAGTCCTATCAAGATCTCTCATACAAATTCAATGGAGAAAGCAACACCACCCTTCCTGAACTATCCTAGTATATAGGATTTCTACCAGATGGTGTTGGCAGCACTAACCAGCCAAAAGTGCATACCCGGTTTCGTATGGATAGAAATCACATCAAACCAAACTTTGGCTTGTTAATTTTAAAAGATTAAAGATTTATTGAAAGTATTTAGTAAAGAGTGATAGATAGGTATTAAATCTTGGATATTCGGGTTAAAATGCTAGTAATTACTCTCCGAACCACCTTCAGTACTGAGGCAGTAGATCTGAGGAAAGTACTGACATTTTAATTCAATGGTTAAGAGTTTTAATCTGGTTCAAGTGCAAATTTTAAATTAATAGTGTGATTTAATAATTCATTATACATGATCAAACTTTCTCTCTCGATATATAGATAAATTTATATAAGTATGTGTAACATAATATTTAATTTATTATATTTTATGTAGTATTTGTACTACAATATATATACCTATTAAATCGGTTCTTAAATCTTATGAATTTTAGTAAATGTCTATTTTGAATAAAAGCGGGAGAAAGTATGTGTAGTAAGCCATACAATTTATTTAAAAATATTTTATTTATATAATTTGTTCATCAATAAATCTTTACAATTAATTTGTGTAAAGGTGCTTAGTATATATATATATTTCTATGCTGTATAGTCATTTTTACTTTAATCATAGCCTTATATCAAACGTGCCTCAACCTGTATATATAAAAAAAAATTATTCAACTCGTACTACTGTAGTTAATACAGTGTAGGTCCTACCTAAAACTAAGGATCTCATAAGTAAAATATTAATTTTATTTTGTGATTTTTAATACTTTTGTATACTACAATCTATTCACACACACACGAAAACTATTTTGAATTCACTTGAACTGAATTAATTTTAAAACCATTAATTGATTTGATTGAATATTGAATGCAGATGTTATTTTATAGCTTTGATATTAAATCGTATAAATTTGACAGAAAAGGTTTTTGCTTAAGACTTTATGGATTAACACGTATAAAACAATAATTTTTACAGTGATGTTCTTTTATGTTTAAAAAAATATATTTAAAGAAAACTGTTTTGTAATATATTAAGGTTTATTAAATAATTACACAGCTTCAAAAAATTACTAAAATATCTTAATGAAACCAATTTGATAAAAAATCAATTTTCTTATAAACTTTGGGATTTTTTAAATCCCTTTATTAAAATTTAATCTACTTCCATAATTAAAATGAAATAGCTATTATTTAAGGAAATAAGGTGGATCCTTTAACCACACAAGCGGCTTAACCTACTACGCGAAATATCACAACATCTACAAACTATCTCTTTCATTCTCTTTCTCTTCATCTTATTCTTTACAGAATCTCTTTTATTTTGTCTTTATTCACTGCATGACTCTTCAAATAAAAGTGCTTGAAAAAAAACAGTTTTTTCCCCCCCATTCTGCCGTCTCTTTGATGTTGTCAAGTACACAGGTTTTCATAGTTTTAACTCTGGTATAAAAGAGATTGAAATACCGTTCGTAAAGCTTCGTTCGAGTCCAGAGTTTTGTGACTGTAATAAAACTCTACTAACTTTAGCGATAAATCCATTATCCACTTAAAAACGTTTCCGTCAGATAGATTGTGCCATTGAAATAAATAAATAAATAAATGTGTAATTTAAATATATTCTTGTCGTGTACTATAAACATTAAAATTTTAAATTATAAAATACAGTTAAATAGAGTTAAAATTCTAAATTGGAATAATTTAATTTCAATTCCAATTTTAATAGAGTAATGGCTAAAAGTCACAAAACTAGTACACACCAGAATCTTTTTAAAATACTTAGGAATGAGTACGTATAAAGTCATGCTAGGGCTAAAGTAAACATAATTATACAGTATAGATATAATATATATTAATCCCCTCGACATATTAGTATTTAAGATTTATTTATCTACAAATTACATAAATAAATATTTTTTAAATAAATCATACAGTGCACTGCACAGACTCTCTCACGCTTTTATTCAAAATATACTTTTAACTCTAAATATTTTAGAAAGGATATAGTAGGTCTATACATTGTTATAAAAACATTAGATCAAAGATCATAGGCTAATTAATATACTACAATTATTACTGACTTACTGTATGGCACTAAGAACACTGTTACAGATAAATTAAGAAAAGAGAAACATCTTTGTCCACCAAAGAACATAAGAATCAAATTCATTTTAAAAGACCTGAATTAAAACGTATGCATATTTGATTCTAGCTAAGAAAATATTGGTTTTATAAAAATTTATTCCATATAAAAGATTGTTACCTTTAATAGGTCTACAATTTAACAATCATAAGTTAATTCGTATTTCAAATAGTTGCGGAGAAATTATAAGAATTGGAAAATTTTCATTAGGTAAAGTACCCTCAAAATCATTTTCATGAGAAATAAAGATCAGACATCTTGCTTATAAAGATAAACAGTGTCAAAGTATATAATTTTATCAAAATAGGTTAAGAAAACTCCTAGAAAATTATTTTTTATACTTTTGCCAATCAGTAAACTAGCTACCTTTAAATTTAGGGTTATATAATGAATTCCAAAAACCCCTCAGAGGGACCTCATGAATACTCCATCCATATAACAAGTTTTAACCCCACTGGTAAAATAATGTCAGTTCTAGCTCAAGGGACATACAGACGGCTTTTGTTAAAACCACAATTTTGGTTACTGGAGGTCACGAAACGTAGACTGTTATCAAAATCTCGTGTTCAAGTTTTCTTTAGAATCACAATATTTCTCTCCGAGATGTAAAACAAAAGTAAATTTCGTAAACAATAAATTAATGTTATAAAAATTAATAATATAATAAAAGAAAGCAAAAAGTAACTAATTATATGAGTTTTAAATATATCCTTAAATGTATTAAAGAAAATGTTAATAAAAACACTTCTGTGCTGGAATGGTCTAAGCCAAAACGTCAAACGTGCAACGAACTGCAGTACAAGGAATAAGGTGTTTAGAATTTGAACCCCGGCTGGGTGAACTGAAGGTTTACTTACGTAGATTCTGTACACACCTAGACAAATTTGATTATATTTCAAGATTTTACCTTCCTAATTTGTTCCCCCATTTGTATAAATCAGCCAATAGCCTGGATTTGAAGTAAGATGTATAGCATATAATATTTATAACAACAATAGTAATAAAAATAGAGACAGTTGTTGATAACTTATTGGACGAGTACTTTTGAACCAACGCTACTTACGACTTGATCTAGGTCAGCCGTAGACAAATTACGGCCCTTGACGTTAATTTGTTAGGCCCGCACAAAAATTTAAAACTTACGTGCGTTTGTTCGCTAAAATTACAAATTAAATACATAATAATTGATTATTTTTAAACACGTGAAGAATGAGTAAGCTCCTTTATAATGTTACATGTGTACAAGAATAAGCTTGTGTTTGTGGTAATTATGGTAACTATAAGATTAATAAATGTAACTATGGATGAAAATAAATTTCATCATTTAAAAATATTTAGAATTTGGTCACATTCAGATGTCCATGTGGCTCTCGGGGAAAGAAAATTGGCTCTCCTCTGATCTAGAGGATATGCGTGAAAAGGAATGCGTAGAGTGCATGTATAGGCGTGAAAAAAAAAACCACATGAAGTTACCTTTAATCCATTCACCAAACTAGATTATATACAAGACCATCCGTTCAATTGTTATTATTTTTATAATATGCTTTAGGCAGTCAAAACAACAATACATTTTTTTTTTTAATTTTTCACTTTTACAGTTTTAAAATTATGACAATATGAAAATAGCTATTTGTATTTTTTTTTTGTGGTAACACCTTTTGTAGTTCACTTAAAAATGTTTTTCAAACTAGAGCTTCTAAAGTGCTGCACCTTCTCATCAAATATTAAGATGGTAAACCAACCGAAACGAAGGTGGTCGATAACTTCTCACATTCATGTGTTCATGAGCTGTTTAAAGAAGACTTATTATTATTATTTTAAAAAAAATATTTTTATTTAAGTACATTATAAAAAGTATCTATCTATTTTGGTGCTCTATATACGATTGTAAATATTGTACTTTTTAATTTACTATTTAATTTACCACAGTATCTTTTGTTGCCACAACCATGAAATATAAAACAGAATAATATTATTAATTTTATTTGTTAATTCACTAATTTAAGATAAAAACAATTATATAATATGTCTTAGAGGATAGGTATCATAAAAATAACTCGATAACATTTTTTATGAATAAAATATTTCCAGGTAGATTTACATTAGTGACACACAGCCAATGTTGGTAATAAATAACCTCTTGCTAGTTCTCAGCTTACCACCTCTACTAACGTAGATGCCATATAATAACAATGCCAATGTGCTTGATATAAGTAAAGTCAAATTTAAATTAAGTGTATCCTCATTTGCGTGGAAGAAGGGAAAATTTAAAAATAAATCCCTAATACACTCGACCAGAAATCTAAACCCTATCTTCTAGTCACCAGTGATCCAGTCTATTGATAGAGTGACACCATAGTCTTCTTCATCACCGAAGCTAGTTTTATTTAAATTAAATTGATAGTAATTATATATTTTTAAATGAATATTTATTTATATTGTAGTTAAATGTTTATTTATAAAATAATATGTATATATAAAAATATTGATTTCCGAATGGTATGAAAAATTAATCATAAAAATCACCAGTACTATTAACGTATGTTGTTTGAGACTATATACTTATTTTATTAATTACTACTATAAACTTATTTTATTAATTTCTATAGGTATCTATTTATGGTTATCAAAATATTTCAAATATTTATTCGTCTGATAAATATAATGTAATATAAGATAACGTCGGTTAAGGAGTAGACTAAAAATATACGGCTTCATCCAAACAATTAATCTGACAGTCAGAAGATACCGTTCTCGTTACGGATTTATAACTAAGAATGACGGGTTACACTTTAATGTCAAACGAATAATTTAATTCAATTACATTATGAATTGATAAGTGACAACTTCGTAAAGGCCTTGTGGGTAGAATGGAAGATTCAATTAGGTGTTTATTAAATATTTTCAAGTTTGATAATAGGTAAATATTCTTGGGTAAAATGGGTAGATAGCTACAATTGGAGAGATGTAAACTTTAATATTTTGACTTAAGAAAAAAATATAATAAATTTCGATGTGGAACTGAAAAACCCTGGATTGAGTAGAAATTAGAACGGATAGAATATATATGTGTGTGTGTGTGTGAATTATATTAATTTAATTTTTTCTTAACTTTCATGTTATGATGGAAATATAGGGAAGTTCCCTAATTGTCAATCCATTCTAATTTCTACTCAATCCAGGGTTTTTATATATTTTATACCAGTTGATCTTTGGACTTTATATTAAACTAAACATTTTAAAATCTGTTCTATAATGAATTCTATTATTATATATAGAATTTGTATCCTTACTAATTTTCATTATGTTTTTCAAAAATCTAAAGGAAAAAAAATCATTAATATAACCTAATTTTCTTAGAAATTAACACATATAACAGCTAGAAAATACACTAAACCTTCTTTCACATAATATTCATACGTCATGGTATGTGTTATGTATCTGAAACATTTTTTATTCATGTTTTAATACATATATCATAACAATGTTGACAACAAATAATTGTTTATACTTTCTAAAAAATTGTTATAAATGTAAATTCTAGCGAAAATCATCTTATAGCTACTACACTATTTTAGACATCCCTCATACATCTGCAGTATCATAGGATCCATTTTATGTTACACATTTCATTATCTCTATGAATTATAAGCATATATACTAATTACTCTTATTTTTTAGGAATGAAGCAGGTTGAATTTATAGTAAATATACACTTCCGTCGAATCCCTAAACTGACACCAAACCTCCTCAAATTACATTCAATTAGTATCCTCCCATTGACTTCTTGGTCTACCTACCAAGGGGCATTGTACCTTCATATTCTGCAAACAAAATGTGGGGAGCATGTCTGTCATAAATCATACAGGACTTAATAGCCCCATTTAATCCTGGTCGTTTTTATTATCCCTTTCTACAAGTCATGAACTTCTTCATTCAGTAGAATTCTCCAGTCTCTTGTTTATTCATATACAAAATAGTTTTTTATATTCTTTGTTGTATATCTCGATACAATACACGATATATTAGGTATATTTTAAACTTTCAACAGAATTTATTGGTGACAAAATGGTAAAGGTTTGAATCTAGGCTGGATAAATTTTCACAAATTTTCCCATCTTTTGCCTTCTTAAACAAAAACTTTATTATACCTACCCCATAGATTAAGCAACACTTTAATATCATAATTTTTGAACTTTTATAAATACAAGTATATGATATTCATCACTAGCATTAGAGCGTTTAACCAATAACAATTATTGCTAATATTGTCATCAGCAAATATCTTTAGATTTATATTATATGTATGTATAACTATTTTCTTGTGAGAGTGAGGTTAAATATTTATCGTTTAATATCTTCCAAATATTTTTTCGCAAATAAATTTTAACTCACCTTGAACATACTATGTGTAGAGCTTTTAGTGAACGTATCATGTATAGAGTTTTCCTCTCCCTACATACTTCCCCTTGAGCTCTTGCTTATACTGCTCCGCTCATTCTATTTGTCCGGCTGGTTGCATACGTAGCGCGGCAAACTCCTATTCCAACCTTTTCCATGGTTCTAGGGAGGGGTTGGAGGGGTGGGGGAATCCATGTAAGAATACCTTAACTCCACTCTAGCAATTTCTAATCATTATAATTAACGCCCTTCTTGGACAATAATAAGCAATATTTTATTTCTAGAGCTAAAAACAAAAATAAGAAAATAGAGATAGAATATTTCACTAATTTACATGATTAACTAGCATGTCTATAATAATTTTACGAATATGTAATTAATAGCTGTATTATAATAGTTTCAAAAAAATGTATTTTTGATAAATTAAGATAGGTTTAAAAAGTAACCTCATCAAGAGCTAGTAGTTTTTAATTAAAAGGCTTAAAATCCTTTAAATGTTTCATGAACTTAATCTTTAAATGTATTATAAGCGTATCCACAAACAAGACAGGTTACAAGGAATTTGGGGATTTAGTCTGCGCGTACACATTAGAGTATAGTCACATGGTAAGGCTACATGTTATACTGAGACATATTGTAATTTATATACATTTGTTACACTTTACTACGCCATTATGTGTCCAAATGAAAGGAATATTTAAATACAGTTCTCCAAATTGCAATATAAACTATTTATTTTAGATTGTATGTTTTTATTACTTTTATTTAAAAGATGAACCATTGCTCTTTTTAGTGGTTGTTGGAATGAAGCATGGTTCCAATTTAAATTTATAAATGAGATTAATACAAGTTCATATGAAGACAGTAAATTCTAAAACACACATTATTTGAGGTAAAATTTATTGATATTTTAAGAAAAAAATTCATTTAATAATGTCATTTCATCGTATTAAATAAAATCACATAAATAATTTCGACGGAATTTCATATTTTGTATTATTTTTTTAATCGAGATTGTTTTGCCACCTCTTATTAACAAGTTTCAAATTATTTTTGATGAATGGATTAAAAAATTAAATTTTATATAATGAAGCCAAGAAGTTTAATATTTTCTCTTCTGGAAAATTGTTAAATAATTATCTTCTCCTTATAGTTATATGTATTGTTTTGTAAATAGTTACACTTGTTCCAAAAAGCGAACCTTTCGCGTATGAGTAATTAGAAATGAATTATCTTTGATAAAACAACTGTATATTTAGTGATGTGTGTGCTTATGATCCTTCAGATAAAATAACTCATTATTAATAAAAACACATGTTATTATATACATTTAATAAATATCGGTGGTATTGAAGTCTAATTAAATGTTATATTTTTAGACATATAAAATATCTTAGGCTTATAAAATGACAAATAGATGGTAACATTATATATTGTTAAGTAGTGTTTTACATACTAATTATTAAAACTATTAAATGTATGTAAAAATGTATATAATTATTTATTTACTGACAAAATATTTTTAACAGAAAGTAGCTATTATTTTTGAACATTTAATAACTAATTATGTTTTCACAAATATGGGCTAATGTACTATATTTTAACTTGAAAAAATTAGTTGGTTCCATTAAAATACAACCCAAACGCATCTCATATAATTATAATCAAAAATAAATATTCCAACTATATAAAACTATCAAAATTTTTTATAATTTAAACGTATATAATTTTAGTTAAAAATTGTTAAAATACTTTTAGATCTGCCGTAGAATAAAGTGTATTAATAAATATGATCTTTATACTGAATTTTAAAAATAATTTTATGTCAAGTTAATTCATTATAATATAAGAAATAATTATCAGCAAATGTTTAGCTTTCGTAAGTAATGTTGTATAACTTTTAAACTTTGGAATTTCATCCAATTTTCGGAAATCTTTCTTTGAAACGAGGATCAATGTAGTGGAAATACGACTACAGTTCATATATTATTTTTGCTTGCCCCATAACAAATCAATTTCTCCCTCTGGGTTTTTCTAATAAATGTTCAATAGTACCGTAGTACTCATATATATATATATATATATATGAGTAAGGTTTAAATAGCCAAGCTATTACAGTTTTTAAGCATAACTTTATCCGCATAAATTAATATATTCATTAAATTGTGTAATGACACCTGATCATTGGAATAGAAATATTAAACTTCAACCTAGTACTCTATTGCTCTTACCATTGATTATATTATACATTTGTACCGTTCCAGCGATAATTCACTCATCTTTTAAGACAGAATCAGTGATGGACGTGTAAGAATCGTTAGCGACATACTTGCGATCAATTAGGATCGTGGGCTAACTGATAACGCAGTCACTTCGACTCTGGAGAGCTTTATGCCAATTCAAATAATATTATATTTAGAAGAAAAGAATATGATATTTAATTGAAGCTATAGCAGTAATAAATAAATATAATACCTTGGCTGTTCAATCCATCATGCTATGCGCATTCGAACTGTTTATATTGTAATATTGACAGCAATAAACCTTATCTAGTCAAAGATGGCTGCGTTATCCAATAATTCGTGATCGTAATTTATCGCTCATTCTCAGCCGACGATTTCCACACGTCCATAGCAGACTTTGCCTTAAAATATGAGTGAAGACTGACCCTGGGTACTGGACGACACCTGGATAGCTCAGTGGTTAGAGCATTGTTGATTTAAGCCAAATTATAGCGCAAGTTTCCTGAGTCCTATTATCATTTATTAATTCAAAGAATAATATAAACAATATAGTATAATTTGGCCATTATATTAAATCCAACCAAGAAATTACACATGTAAATAAATAATATTAAATCAACGCAATTAAAAAATATATATCAAATAGCCCATTGGATTTTATTTTAAATTTAAGAAAAAGATCTTTCTTCATTAAAATTAGGGAAAATATTTTAATTTTTAAAATTAATTTAAATGTTATTTTGAGAAATCTAATTAAAACAAAGAATTGCTAGAAACTATAATACTAAATAAAATTTAATTAACAATGTTCAAAAGTTAATTTTGAAAAATAAAATTATTTTGCTCTTTTGTATAAACAACTGTATATGACCCATAGTGGCAACTTTATATATCTTTTTTTTTAAAAAAAGCTTAATTTAATAACAAATTCGTGTGATGGAAAAAGATAATTAAGACTATACTGTATTTTATTTGATTCTTTTTTACAAAGGGTATAATTATTATTTTATCTTTGTTTGTAAAGTATGTTTATCCACAAGAAGGTCAAAACATACCTTGCTGTTGTAAAAAACTCTTAATTAAGACAGATTATTTCAAGTTTGGTTGGAGAAGACGGATGAAGGATTGTGGCAAGAGGATAAGGGGATGAATATTTTTAGAATCAACATGTGCATAGTTTTCTTCATGCCACATATAAAAAAATCGAAATTAGGAAAGGTAGGGAATGGTGTTTTTTTCTCTCTAACAGTTCATGATACGTCACGCGATAAACTAATTCTACTAGGAATTTTCATTCTGGTTCTTATAGAAATTAAATGAATACTTCTCAGACGAATAAGGATGGTTTGGAGTGAAAAGAATCGAGGGGTGATGGGAAAGTTTTTTTTCCTCCCTCCTTCCATTCAACCTACCCTTTAATATATTCCTACCATCCACAGTCTTAACACAACGGCCCTGTGGTTTCTGAAAGGTCTTGTCTGTAACCGAGCTTGTTTGAATATTACATGCAGTGGCACGCTATATAAATTTGCAGGCGCGCACCTTTGGCTTCTTCTCATCATCAAACAATATTCTTTGATTAATAATATAACGGGAAAAGGGAAGAAAATATTTCCTACAAAAACACACACACACAAATTATCATTACATAAATAAAAGAACAAAGTAGGTAGGCTTGGCGACCCGGGTATATAGGCTTAAGTAGGTCAAAGAGAATAACACCGCTGGTATTAAAGATATAATTATGATTCTCTATTGATATGCTTCTGGACACTTTTTATTCGACGTTGGAATTGAAGTTGTTAACATACGATGCTGAGTCGAAGTTGAAGTAAGGTTTTATTTTTAGCACCGCGTCTTACTACCCGCTCGGGTTATACACCTGTATACTAATAACGCTTATGAGCTAGGAATTAGGAAGACTTTATTGAGAGGAATTGCACCTGCATTATCGTGGAGGGAAAGTGGAAAACCATTTAGGGAAAAACCACTCTCAATGCACCCAACGAGAGTCGAAACCCGATCTCCCCTTCTTCGGCAGTCTAGTACAACCCTAAATTAACACGCCAGACAAAGTTACCACTGAAGCGGGTAAGATAACGCTACCTGCCTGAGTGGCCACATTGTATCAGGCGTAGACTAGACTGATTGACAAGGAGATCGCGGCTATGAATCTCGGTCGGGTGTACCCGAGTGTGGTTTTCCACTCTCTCTACGCTTATGTGGGTAAATTTCTCCTAAATTCAACCTTCCTCGTTCCTAACATTAGCATAATTAGTAGGCATACATATGCACATAGCATATTTTTCTAGGCCCTACGTCTTACTACCCGTTCAAATTATACGGTCATATACTAATTACGCTAAGAGTTTTATGAACAAGGATGGCTATATTTAGACCAGGTGTACCCGCATCTGCATAGAGGGAGATTGGAAAACTACTTTGAGGAAAACCAACCTTAGTACAAATGACTGAGTTTAGAGCCTAGATCTCCCCGTCGTTGGCAGTCTAGTCTACCTAAAGAATAGACCATGCGACCACAGAATCGGGTCAAAATAAAGTTGTAGGATAGAATGGATGTTCCCAAAAATGTCAAAGTCAAAATTTTAACTACAGCATCCTCCTTAATCCCATACGTTTGTCTAAGAACTCTCACATATGATCTTTAAGGTGATTGGCCCTTTTAATTTGGCGTAGAAATGCAGAGTCATGGGAACAAACGGTTATCTTCAAGAATTTTTATTGTATTGCAATTTTCTTTTCGGAAACGGTTTGATCAAGAATTGGTTAAGCTATACTTTTTATATACACACCTCCTCTATAATTTTAACAGTGATCAAGTATTGGTAAAATCTAGATTTTTCAATAGAAAACTGCCAACTTATTAACAAAAATAAGAAAATGTAACCATTAATAAACATCGAAACATTATCTTAGAAGGGGTGTTGAAAATATTAACATAAATATTTAACTCGTTCTCGAGAAAACTGATATTTCCAAATGTATAATTTTCCCGCAAGACCTATCCGATAGCTAGCGCCATCTACGGTTTCCGTGATCCACCTGTTCTTGTTGGCGCGGAAGGATACTTTGGTCGGTTGTGAAGCCAAGCCATGCCTTTCACCCTCCCACCCAACGTCCCATAAAATAGGTGTTATGCTTGCACTCGACAGGGCCAAGGGCCTTAAGAATGGGAGGTTAGTCTGATCTTAAGATAGAGTGGAAAATGTTCATGGGATATAATGGTTAAATGATAGAGAAGGGGAGATATAGGGGAACAGGAAGGAATAATGGGAGGAAGAGGTTGGAAGTGAGCGAGAGGGGAAGAGTAAGGGAGAAAGGGAAGGATATAGATGTGAAAAGTAGAGAGAAAAGAGAAGAATAGAAAGGAAGATAGAGGCTTAGAGAAAGACAAACAGAAAGAGAGATGAAGAGGATGGGGAAGGATAGTGGGATAAATTTATGGAGGGAGGGTGATAGAGAAGGTAAATGAGGGAGAGAGGCATATATATAGATGCAGAGCGTGAGAAAGAGGGTGACAGTGAGAGGTTTTAAGAGGAAGAAACAGAGTGTTAACCAAGGAGATAGAGGGATAAGAACATAGGTAGAGAGAAGATAAAGGAGGTCAGGTAGAATATAGAAGGGAATGGCAAAATGGGAGGGACATACATATCTCATATTTCCATAATACACATTTATAGTGTAACCAGACTCCAGATTTGCTAGAAATATTCACTTGAAAACAATCCTAGAGACACAGCCGGTGCGTTCCACACATCCCATTCTCATCATAAGCCACTAGAACACAAAGGATGGGTGGGATGAAAGCAAGTGGGAGGAGGGGGGGGGGAGCAAAGTGACGGTTGTGTAACATTGTCGACGACTGCCTCGTTTCTGGATACTCCTGGAACCTGCTCGAGGGAGCGGTTTCGGTGGTACCAATCAAGGAGGGAAGGATGTAATACCTTTTGTTTCTCCTCCTCTATATATGACAGCAATGACATCATTATTACCTTTTCGATGTTGTCTGCCTGTCAGAATATGGGAAACAATAGTACGTGCCTTAAAGGAAGGACACTAAGTTCGAGACGTTCTCTAAACATATGGTACAGTATGGTAGGTATTAGGGTTGTATTCGTACACAGTTGGCTTGATCCTGGCCACGGCTGAGGTCGATCTTTCTTAAAAGATTTTACATACTCCTTCCACGAAGATGAAGGTGGACTTAATTTAAATTTAAACTTTCTCATCCTTAATACATTAGTGTAGTTAGTAATTTGCGTAATTAGTGCATAGCTTGAACTGGTTGTAATACGGTGAGATATATATATATATATACATATATATATATATAAATAATCTCACCGTATTACTACCGTATATATATATTTAAAATTCTATCAAAAAATTAAATTATAGATGCACCACAATTTTCACGCACTTTTAACTAAAAATATAAATATTTTCTTAAAACTTGTAAAAGATGGGAAACCAAATAATCTACATTGCTACAGAAACATAATGGATAAAGGAGCTTCACAATCCACAAAATAGCATCAATTAAATGATATAAAATGTTCTAATTTATATATTTACATTTGAAACATATTTATTTTCTTTCAAATTCCATTTTCACTCAGAGGTTTACAAATGTATATAATTTTATCACTAATTCATATATGAGTGGTAATTAGATTAAAATATGAATATATATATATGTATTTACATAAAATATATTTTATAATATGAATTAATTTTAAATGTGTTGTACGCCATCTGTTTTGATTATTTTAGAATGCATTTAAGCTGTTCCAAGTATATAGAGGAAGTATTTCAACATTAAAAATCACATATTTTTTATACGTGTTATTAACTTTAGAAAATATTAGATTCTTGGGTATTATATCTACCAAACTACGGTTAGCTGATAAGTATTCGTATCTAAACCCAAATGACAAGAGATTTTCTTTGTCAAAACCTGCTTTCTTGAAATATAGTCCTAGTAGTTCTAATAGTTGTTGTTGGTCGCAGCACTGACCAATTCTAATTTGTGTCTACAATCGACTGAAACATGTCTTAAAAGACGAATAACAGTCAAACAATATTGCAAGGAGATATGGTAGAAGTGTTGTGTGTTGCAGCATGTATAAATTAGAACCCGTTTGGAACCATATTCAAACCAGTGATATTGATGCTACGTCGGAAGTCGCAAGTACTAGAATTCAGTTTGATCAGATCCGTTATGTCGTATCTCATCTTGGTATGTGAGTGTGTTTTCCCCTAAATGGTTACATACCCTCAACGCAAATGCAAGTAATTTTTCTCTTAAGTTTAATCCTTGTAATCCCATTACCACTAACATAATTAAAATTCGATGACTGGATAAGCATAAAGATTAGGGGAAACAAAAGTCTATTAATTTTAATATGTAAAAAATATATGAAAAATAAATAAATACAATTAATATATCCATACGAGCAGCAAAATATCTCCCAAAATGTATGTATATAATCTGACACCACATCATACTAACCGTACCAGTTATACACATATGTCTTACTAATTACGTTAATTACCCTAATGTGTTAGAGAAAATGAAGGTTAAACTAGATGAAATGTACCCAAATATGCGTAGAGGGAGAGTGGCAAACAATTTATAAGCCGACATCAGAACACACAACCGAATTTTGAACCCTAATCGCCTTTTTATCGGTAGTCTAGTCTATTGTAAAAATGAACACTGAAGCAGTTTCTTTAATATTACACAAAGTAATTGCGATTAATATTGCTCCACGATGACCTGGAGGTCTAGGGGTAAGGCGTCAGACTTATGTGCTGGCGGCCGGGGTTTAATCCTCGGTCCCGGTGCAGATATATCTGATTACCAAACCCTTCTTTCACCTCTGACAAGACATCTTGTAAATGTGGGGAATGCCAGGTCTCCACCGTGGTTCGGATCCCCACGTTAAACTGTAGGTCCTTCATTTCATCTCACTGTCACCCTACCATTACATATTAGCGTAAGTGCGTATAACCCGAATGGGTAGTAAGACGTGGTGCTAATAATAATAATAATAATAATAATAATAATAATAATATTGCTTCATGCTGAAGGTATTTTTGGACCTCCCTGTAGTTGCTCACATTGCTGGTAGAATATGAGCTATATAACACACCATTTATCTTACCTTACTTGGCAACACTGAGTGATGAAATGTTCCCACCCTTTAACAACGAACCATCCTTTTAATAATTTTGTAGACATTTACTGTGGCTGTCAGCTTAATTTAGAAGCATAATTCAAGTTCTTAGCCTAACCACTGTAAATACTTCTGTCATTTTGGTAAGGATTTAATAATATCAAGTAATTAAATAAGTTGTCATCATCAGTTTACTATTTCATTTAATCATCATCGTCGTGATCATCATAATCATCAACTGTTTCCAGCCTGTGGCCAGGCTTGTTAGTAAAATGTTTCCATCTTGCTCTATTCTCCTACCATTCTTCCTCCTTTAAATTCTTCGAGTCTACTCCTTTCACTTTAATACTTTCTGTCATCGGTTCCTCCCATCTCTTCCTTGGCCTCCCTTGTGATCTTTTTCCTACATACTTCATTTCCAACAATTTCTTCGGCATCCTCTCCTTTTCCATCTTCATTAGATTACTATTTCACATGAGTTATTTTAAAGATTGAAACCAGGTTTTCTTTACTACTTTGCCTAAACATATAATTAACTAAATAAAACCACGCCTTTTTTTGTGTGTCTGCCCCACTTCTTTATGAAATTAAGACACACTAGAGAGTTTTTTATTATTATTATTATTTATTATTATTATTATTATTATTAGCACCGCGTCTTACTACACGTTCGGGTTATACGCACTTACGCTAATATGTAATGGTAGGGTGACTGTGAGATGAAATGAAGGACCTACAGTTTAACGTGGGTCCCGAGTTCTATTACAGGCATGGCTGAAAAATATATCATTGGTGAAATATGGGTTTAACTTTTCACTGTAATGAATTATTGTCTGGGGACTGAATGTTGTGCCTGTCCTATTATTAATTTATATTATTAGCTATATTATGCTACGACGGGCCTAGCAAGCTAGAAGTGGAAAACATATGGCTAGAATATAAAATTGACCCTGGCTGGAAAACGTGAGAGAGGTATAAAAAAAAGGAAGACAAATAGAGTCACGTGATCTGTAGCTGTCACTATTTAAAGATAATTTCAAAACCAATATATTATTACAAATAACAATATTATAATAGAAAATTAAAAACATCATGGCACTAGCTCACAATAGTACTATACCGACTGAGCAGCCAGAGTTTGTTGGCTAAGGTAGTGCCAACTTCCGTGAATAGAGGGTGTCGCTGTCATCGTAGAAATCCCCTCTGTCGTGATATCGGTTTTCTAGATCGGAGACGCTACTTTTTCATTCATGTAGCTCCTCATTTTCCCTTATGAGGCTAATAATAATATAAATATTTAGGATAAATAAAAAAAGGTATTTCCTAAAGTTTCTTTCAACCAGAATCTCACTACAGGTGTAAGTTATATTCTTATTATGCTTGATAGAAGCAAAGTTAGATTCTAAGCTATATTCGGTATTTTATAACGTCTAGAGGCCGCATCAATGGGCTCGCGCAGCAAACTTCATTTTTGATTAGTTTGTATTGCTGGGTATCTATGTTGTCATTTGTTAGCAAGTCACAGGCACGGATATGTTGACTTTTAAAACGATCAAATTGTTTATTAACGTAAATAGAAATTGAGATTTTGATATCTTTAGAAATTAGAAAGATGTAAAGAGAGTTTTAGAGATAGCTACATAGCGTGATCTTTAGGAGATGAAGAGAAATCTCCTACCGATGTACAATACATAAAATAATTTATAAATTATATATAAATAGTTGATAATATAGAGAGTACAGTGCAAAAGTGATCTATCGCCTCATTTAATGGTTTTTGTTTAGCACCGTGTTTTACTAACCGTTTGGATTGTACGCTTATGTATTAATTACGCTAATGGTTTTAGGGATTTGAAAGGTTATATTTTATGGGACGTTTATTCGCATTTTCATGGAAGCAGAGTGGGTAAACCATTTTGAAAAAAAAACCACCCTCACTACACCTGACCAATATTTTAACCTCGGTCTCCAGTTAATTGGTATTCTAGTTTACTGCAAGAGTATTGTGTTAGACCAAGCGGTCACCGGAGCGGGTCATTTATTGTTAAAAAAAAAAAGACTATTTTACTATCCAGCCCATGAATTAAGGCTATTCATTATTTCAATTCAATCTGGCATACAATAGCTACTGTACATGAACATAAACAAATTTGGTGAAATAAAATTCTTATTATAATTTGTTAAAAGCTCCAACAAATTACAAACTGATACATCATATCAAATAATAGTAATATTATTTAACACCACGTTTTACTACCCGTTCGGTTTATACGCTTAAAGTACTAATTACTCTAATGGATTAGGAATTGGGAAGGTTGAATTAAAGGAAGTGAACCCGCATTTGCGTGGAGGTAGAGTGGAAAACCATTTAGGAAAAACCACCCCCAATTCACCCGACCGAGATTCGAACCTCGATCTCCCCATCCTCAGAAGTCCAGCTCAACACGACAAGCGCGTTAGACAACTACGCCACCGAGGTGGGGCATATCAAATAACCAACTTAATATTTAATTAATAACTTACAAGAGTGAATTTTTTTATTCTAATTTAATATGAACATTTATAAATTTCTATTTGGTTGTAAAAAATGTTTATATTTATTTTCAAAATAAAAAAAAAAATATTTTTATATAATTGCTATAACTTAATTACTTGAACATCTTTAATCTTGATATACCTCCATTTTGGTGTTGAAAACTAGTCCTATGCATCTTAGATAGGTACTTAACCTAACAAACCATTATTACAATCATACCTGAACATAAGAGGTGCAACAAGTGTTTATTTGTTGATATAATATATTGATATATAGGCCTAAATAAATATTTATACATATAAATAAATTTATGTATATAAATATATACATATATAAAAATAGATTTATACTTATATTTATAGGCCTATATATATAAATTATATTATATGTAATACATATTTTTGTACAAT
This sequence comes from Timema shepardi, assembly GCA_902151425.1. Taxonomy (NCBI): domain Eukaryota; kingdom Metazoa; phylum Arthropoda; class Insecta; order Phasmatodea; family Timematidae; genus Timema; species Timema shepardi. Next base: position 293,486 of record CABFVX010000235.1, on the reverse strand, counting down.
ATACATTTTATATATTTATACATATTCATACATAATTATATATAATATATGTAAAATAATATATATAAATATACATAATTATATTTAATATATGTGGAATAATAAATATATATATGGCCTAATATGTATTTATGTGTATTATGTATATATTATATATATTTATTTAGAAAAACAATTTTTCTGTGAACTGAAGGGGCAATAGTGTGATTTCCTGATATATTCTGATCCTCGGTATCGGATCAAATGCACTAGGGGCTTGACAAATACTTTCATTGGAAATTAATCACATTTCTAATAGAAACCCAGCTGGGGAATTATATGCGGTATGCCAACCTAATACAATTTGAGTACATGCGTTGGGATTACGGAGAGTCGAAGGTATGGGGGGGGGTGTTAAGGAGCTGTTATTGAGCCTCAATAGATCAAACAACTGTAGGTAGTGGCTTGAATATATCTACCCCTTGTTGGACGATGAATCAGAATTATCATTTTATTAGTTTATTTTCTATATATTTTTTTAACTTTAAAAAAATATTTATACGTGTGGACATTAGTATGATTTTTTTATGTACTTTTAATTTTGTCAAATAATACCGTTTATTATGTATGATAAATATGCGGAAAAAAACTGTATTTTAAAATTAGCAATAAATAATATATTCAGATAAACGACTCATTCTTATTTTATACCACTGATAGATTATACAGGCTGTCCGAATAGTTACTTAGCTTTTTTAAAATTAATAAGTGAGAATTTAGAGAATGTGTACATACATACACGTGGAGATATTGCAATAATATATTTAGGGGAAAAACACATTCAATATCACCGATTGGAATTATAACACATACCTCCTCGTCAAAGGCAATCATTAGTTTTTATGTAAAAGACGCGAAAAAAGGGAAGAACTTTGTTGTCTGTATACCAAAATTTTGTTTGGTAAAAATAAATCAAGTATGTATCAAGTAGAAAGATAACTTAATTTTATTCACATGATGACTAAAGTTTGTAAATATCTGTCAAGGCTGTCCTGGCATTTATGACAGCCTTTTCTCTTAATTTAAATTGTGTCTCATCTAATGCTGCTATGCTCATAACAGATATTCAACTGCTAAAATCATCACTTGAATAAAATTAATCCACATTTCCACCAAAGAAATATTTTTTTATTTCAGCAAAAAAAAAGTTTTGCATATAAAAATTGAATAAACACCGCTCTTAGTTCATGTCCCTTACGCCCCCATCTAAAGGCGTCCAATCAGAAAAGTGGATTGCCAACATTTTTTAAAACCATAAGTACATAATTGGTGATCCGTTAAATATTCAAAGAAATTTGTTAACTAATAGATAAAGTTTTAAATAAAAATAATAGTAGAAACAATTCTTACAAAAGAGTGTGATTATAAGACATGCATTACTTTTAGTAGAGTTAATTAGAACCATCCGGCTAAAAATCAGATTAAACCAATGTTAATGTAATCTATCTTACACCCTTGTAACCATTTTAGTGGGCACGCTAACCAATGTCTGAACGGGTTTGGGCTACTTTGCCCACAATCCTGGTAAAACCAACGAAGATAAATAAAATTGGAGAATCGCTCCACCTTACATAATAATATACAGATAGCGAAAATAAAAAAGCTCCTATATGCCATGATGTAGGTGGCTTAAATTATAATATGAAACAACATATTTCTATAAAATATTTATTTTAGAGTCTATTTATTATAGAGACTATTTATTATAGACTCTTCCTTAAAATATGAGTGAAGAATGACCTTGGGCACGGGACGATTCCTGGATTTCACAGTGGTTAGAGCATTGGCCTACAAAGGGTTTGATTCCCGTGTAGAGATGTCATTCTACAATTTTCAGAATATATTACTTACATGTTCAAACAAATTACATATAATAAATAAGTGCACATACAATTATATGTTATTTTAAGTCATTTACTGATATAATCCGTCGGCTCAAGAGGTTAAGTTTTAACAACCCAAGTAAAAGAAAAAATCGTTGATGCCACAAGAATATATTTATTACTTATTGAAAATAAATAAGTAAGCTAAAAAATAAATATTTTTAAGACCACTTAATTAGTAAATCTATATAAAGTAACCTAGAGCTCGAAAATTCTTAGTCATTTAAAAAAGAAATGCGATTGACCAAATGGACTCTAGACGTCTTTCAAGAAGAAAAAAAAACCTGCCAAATATTCGCCTATCACTTCTCACGAAGGAGAAAAGTGCACAAACAGAAAATAGAAGGGAGGAGTGTTAAACAGAACACCAGGGGGTGAATAGGAAGGGGTGTGGTGTGGTGTGTGGCAGTGTGTGTGTGTGTGTGTGTGTGTGTGTAGTATAAAAGGAACCAGCGAGGCGTGTTTTGTTGGCATCAAGCTCAACAATGTGGGGGTGTAGAGAACAGAGGCGAATAAAGTCAGGGGTGAACCACCCTCTCGTGTCTTACATTCAACCCTCAACCCCTTTGAAAAAAAATAAAAGGTTGTTCTATGAAAGCAGAGCATAAATCAACCAATTTTCTAGAATCAAAACAGGAACAAAGATTGAATCTGACCAAACAAAGGGCAATGCATTTAATTTACAAATTAAATTTTAATCTTTTCCCTAAGAATTAATAAATATATTTTTATGTACAAAATTAGGAAAAAAATTTAGTCTTCAATGATTATGGTTTAAATAATTATATTTTAATAAATTAAGATGGCTACAATACTTAAAACCGAATTGAAACTAGATATTTTACTATCATTAAAATTAAACTAGATTTATTTGCCTAAACTCTTTGTTTTGGTGAAAATTTAATTAGATAATCTGTCATAAGGTTTAAAATATCTTTTCACGGTTAATGAACGTTATATATACACGTTAATAATTTAAAATCTAAGTTATATACTACACAATACCATTTTTTTGATTCCAAGTTATCATACATAAAAATGATTTCTTACTTTAAAAAAATATTCTAACTAGGAAATATCAAAATATTTTTTTATCTATTTTATAGCCACCTATTTTAAACTACTAATTAAATTATTCGTACTATTGGATTTTTGATGCGGTTTCTAAATATAGAAATACTTAACCCGCAGATTCAAACAAGATTAAACTAAAACTAAACGCATTATACTTCAAAAAAATCTTATCCTTATGGCAAGGTCTGAAGGTGTGAATAGACAATAAACGCCTACACACATAGAATTAACTTAATATATATATGTTATTTACACTCAAACTAGTATCCCTCACACATGTGTTTGAACTCATCTTGTAATCAACAATAAAGACATATGTGATATACATTTTTTTCTTAAGCTTAGATAAAGAGTAGGGACTAAGTTTTTTGAACTAGCTTTAAATATCTCAGTAAATTATATATTGGGTGTAGGAGGTTACATAATGTTGAGTCACATAACAATACATTGCTAGGATAATCATGTAGGGTAGATTACGGTGGAAATACAAACAGCGAGAATGGGAAATTCTAGAAGCTTGTTGAGGATGTTGGCTGGCAAGCCTAATGTGAAGAGACCATTGGGAAGACCTAGACGAAGATGGGAGGGTAAAATTAAAATTGACCTGCATGTAATGACGTGGACTTCATATAAAACTAGTTCAGTATAGGGATGGAATGTAATAAGGTGGACTGGATGGAACTATCTCAAGATAGGGATAGGGTGTAATGTGGTGGATTGGATAGAATTAGCTTAAGATAGGGATATGGTGTAATGAGGTGGACTATATAGAACAAGCTCATGGTAAGGATAGGTGGCGTAGTTTCATAAGCTCGGCAATCAACTTTCGAGTGCCTAATGCCATTAAGTAAGAGTTATTAATCGAGATGTGAAAATTAAATTTAAGAAACTCTACTAACATTATATATAATACAATCATTGAAGGAGGCATTGCTAAAATAATCATTCTCAGTCCAACATGCTTTGGTGTAATTGACGAAAACGCCAAAGTTAAAAAATAATGTATAACTTTGGGTGAAACTTTCAGTTTAATTTTCTAGACATAATAATCAACACAAAGGTTTTGTATTATCTGTCATGATACACGCAAAACATGAAACATATTTATAAACTTCATATTGACAATACAAAAAATTCCGTTCAAATGAAACTATACTAATGACAAGTAATTATGTACTGTTGAACTTAATATATGTAGATAATAAAATAAAATATATCTACAGAACCTATATTCCATTTATTTTGCCCAAAAATGTTTTCTCATTGAAAATACAAAATATGAACCATAATTCGCGTTCCCTCTTACACCACCTTAGTATTAAACATTAGTAATTTGTTTGATTTAAATTTAAAAATGACATCTTGACACTGGAATCGAACCAGAATTTCGGTGTATCTTTTCTAATTAAAGAATATGATATTTAGATGCAATTATAACCCTAGATAACACATTTAATAACTTTTCTATATAATTCAATTCTGTATTTTATTTCAAACCCAAGTTATATCCCCCCTCTTATTATTTACAGAAAAATAATGAATCTATAAGCCATTTAAAGGAATGTGAAATTGCTTAGAGTAGAATTAAAAGCACACCATTTAATAATATTGCCTTGAGCAGCTCCAATTAATATTGAACCATCACCTCCTAGCTCGTATTCTGGCACACTATCTGTAGGGTAACCCTACTGGTCAAGGTAAAGTTAGAATTATTAAAGTACGTCTGCCCCTTTATGGCCTTTATTCCCATTTCAGCCGAGTCAACCCTCAAACTTTTGCAAGGTAGGGTAACGTATCGTAATGTAGGTCAGGCTGGCTGTTTGTACGTTTCGGTTGGGAAAAGTTGCTAGTAACAACACTAGTTTTAACGAGCGCTAGAAAGCAGTTCCGTCGCTTTAATGCGGGAGTAGTGGAAACTTTTAGTCGTGTATTTGTGTGTGTGTGTGTGTGTGTGTGTGTGTATATATATATATAAACAACATAGTAATGATGTACTGTTCCATTTGGTTTTTGGCAAATCATTTTTCGATAACTGTGTGTGTTTAAATTTAGTCTATTGCTCTACGTATTTTAAAAAGTAACTTCTTAGCGTCAAACCCGCCTCGGTGGCGTAGTTGGCTAACGCGCTTGTCGTGTTGAATCTCGACTTCTGAAGAGATTGAGGTTCGAATCTCGGTCGGGTGAACTGGGGGTGGTTTATTCTAAATGGTTTTCCACTCCCCCTCCACGCAAATGCGGGTTCCCTTCTTCTAATTCAACCTTCTCAAGTCCTAATCCATTAGAGTAATTAGTACTTAAAAAGCGTATAACCTGAACGGGTAGTAAGACGCGTTGCTAAATATTATACTTAGCTTCAAACCAGGAAACACTAAATTCCTTCGTTAGGCTTCACAGGAGTAATTATAGCTAGTGTGTTATACAATTTGCCTTAGTCGGTGTAGTATTTTACTACTAAGTTAAAGGTCCTGTCTTTGATTCCTTGGCATGGCCGAAAGGTCTATCATTTGTGAAATATGGGTTTCCCCTTTAACTGTGATGAACTAACGGCTGGGAGTTGGGTGTTGTATTTTCTCTAGATTTAAGCTATAGTTTGTAAGTTGTGTGTTGATATAATTAATTAGTTGGAAAGTACACGTTAATTAGGCCTACTTCATGCCGGGATCACGATCAACTTAACGTTAACTTAAAAGTTAATTTGAAGTTACTTAACGTAAAGGATCTCCTCGTGCTTTTAAATGGAAGCGATCACGACGATGTTAACTTAACATGAGAGATTTCTTGGGAGGTCTTTTAATTTAAGTGAATCTATGGAATCTTGCGTAAGACACTAAGTCAAAATAATTGAGCCATATTCCTTTGGATGTATACGCACACACATGGATCTTGGATTGGTTATTAGAGTTTACTTTGTCATTCAGAACGAATTCATTGGGGGTTATTTTTAACTTTTCTTTGAATGATATCTTTTATTAAAAGTTATAAGTTTAACAAAACAAAGATACCAACTACTGAATCTTAGGAAGAAAAATTAGGAAAGTATATGGTTATAAAGAAAATTCCTTCACAATCAATTTGTGAGGTAGAAACCATGGTAAAATAACAGCTAGCTGAGAATTGAAATTTAATTTAATCATCCATTGATAAAAGAAATCTGGTTGATTTTACGAAAATATTTAATCCCTTAATCAAAGGTTGAATCGTATATTTTTATATTTAAGAATTAATCAGCCTTCGAAAAAGTAATTATGAAATAAATTTAGTATTTGTTTTTTTTTAAAAAGACAAAACTTTATTAGTGGCATTCTTTATACATTCTTCTTGGAAATTATTTTTAAAACCTCAAATGATTACGCTATCTAGCCAGAAATGAAATAGATGCACTAAATAATTAATCCGGCTAACCGAGAAAACACCCGAAAAGCAGTTGTGCAAATTTATTTTGAAAATAGAAGAAAACTATACCTACATGAGATCTGTATTGAGCCACAAAATTTATTTTAAGTCTTTGTACAGATTTGCAACAATTTAAACTCGTATGGACTTAAAACTAGATATATTATTTTATCTGGTGATTAAAATAAGAAACCCAATCTACTTTGTATATTTTTATATATTTAAAAGTTAAATACTTGCTGGCATAAAGAAAATCCGCTTTAGGCCCAGAAGTTTTAGGATTTGCATTGAATTTTATCGTCACATACCGAGAAGTTTTACTCTAATCTCATCAATGTTTCACTGATTTTGATGCGTTTATTCCACTTAACTCCATCATTTATATATCACTACGCTTAAATCAGAGATTAATAGTTACCTCTTCATAGATGTATGAATTATATGGTAGTTTAAAGAAAATACGTCCAAATTATCGGAATCTATGAACTGGAAAACCGAAACGAAATATAATAATTTGGAAAAAAAAATCTCAGAGAGTACCGAGACGAAATTCAAAATTTGGTCTCAAAGTGGCGAGCTTTATTCCTTTAGAAGTACCATAGGCAATTTTTTTCTTTTATCTCTCTTCTAAACTCAGGTCAAACCCTCTTAAATCTCTCAATTGTCCATATTCCTCAAATTAAAAAGATTTTTATTCTTATGTGCATAAATTATCACAATTTTACATAGTCAAAACCTGCTTCAGTGATCACTTAGTCTATGGCGTCAATCTCACAGTAGACTAGACTGCCATTGAATTAGAGATCATTTATTATTTAGCACCGCGTCTTACTACCCGTTCGGTTTATACGCTTTAAGTTCTAATTACCCAAATGGATTAGGAATTGGGAAGGTTGAATTAGAGGAAGTGAACCTACATTTGCGTGGAGGGAGAGTGGAAAACCAATTTGGAAAAACCCAGCCCCAGTTCACCCGACCGAGATTCGAACCTCGATCTCCCTGTCCTCAGCAGTCGAGCTCAACACGACTAGCGCGTTAGCCAACTACGCCACCAAGGCGGGTAATTATAGATTGGGGTTTAAGTTACTGTCTAGTGTACTGAGGGTGGTCTTAAACTCTTAATCCCCGAAAATTCAGCTAAAAAACTTCTAAATACAACCTTAATCCTCTCAAACACATAAGTGTAATTGGTACATATTCATGTAACCTGAAAGGGTAGCAAAACATGGTGCTAGTTATAAATAGGTGAACGTACTAAAAAAAACATTGAATACATATTTTTATCTATCTTGCTTTTCAACTTTAACACCCAGCAGATGTAACCAAACCAAGTTCTCAACTTAACTCAAACAGATAGTGTGTTAGAAAGTGAGACTGAAGCTTTAAAACAAGGAAACACTTGATTATAAAGCTCATTGAAACAATTCCAAACGTTTTACACGAACGTAATCTTTTGATGTTCGCGTAAAGGACACTAAATTCTACTCTGTGTGAAGGCTAAGCCCTAGAATAGAATGTTAGTATTCCACGAAGAGAATTTTACACAAGTTTGTGAGAGGGATATTGAACACTCACTCAGAGGAAAAATTTCCCGGATACACGTTGAAATAACATACTCCAATATATGTATATATATATATATATATACATTACAAGGAGGGAGATTGTATTGAAAGAGAAATCGAAAAGGGAAGGGCCAAGCATGCTCTATGACATTGTTGGCCAGAAGTATTTTGTCATTATTGCGATCTACATTCTTCTGTGGGATTCTTGTAGTTTCTTGTTTGGAAAAGTTGCGGGATTGTGGGAGGAGGGTGGGTTGAAAGAGAAGAGAAAGAGGGGATTGTTTGCTAGTTTCAATAGCTATATTGACGTGGATGTATCAGAGAATAATATCTCTATACGACGAAAATAAGTTCAGTATTATGTCAGTCTCTTTACCCAGGGAAATTGGGGCATTCGGGGAGTGGTTAAATGCTTCCATGTATTTATTAATAAACAGTTGAAAGTAATTTAAAAAATAACATAAATTATTAATATACTAATCATTCTCCGTCTCATCTATGGATAATAATTAGATAGGTAGGTATTACAGCTCAAACCAGACCTCAGTTCATGGATAATACTAGCTTAGGCAGCTATTACACCTCAACAAGGTCTTAGGCCATGGGTAATACTAGCTTAGGCAGGTATTACAGCTCATACCAGGTCTCAGTCCATTGATAGTACTAACATAAGCAGGTATTACAGATCATACCAGGTCTGAATACACGGATAATACAAGCTTCTAGCCAATTGCACTGAACACTTAACCACGGGTCCGGTTAGTAATAATTGTAATATAGTGATATGAGGGAATAGATAATTAATTTATTGAACTATGTTTGATATATTCAAAATCACTAACAAATATTTATACAATAATCACCCATTTTATCAAGTTTATAAAAACCCATACCAGTGTAGGGCTTTATGGCTAAATGCTTAGAGTTTGCTTTTGTTATACTGATTGAAAAGCCATTAACAAACTACATTGAGGAATACAATCAACAACATGCTGGCAATTTAATTTTAAATAACAAAACAGATGTATACATTTTCGAAAATTAAGCAAATGGAAGGCAATATCATGAATGGATATGATCACATTTATATTTGTTTTAAAATACCTTTGATAAAAACGTAATCATAATCACCACAATATTAAAATTCAAATAACTTATGAAAGTATAACTGTCAAGAGAATATTTAGTAATTCCTAATGAGAGTAAAGAATGAAATTTGGTGGAATTTTAGAGGAACCACTTCTAAAGTTGCAAAAAACTTTCAAAATTAATAACTTAAAAAAAATATAAATTATTAAAATAAAAAAAGTTTTTAGGTTAATCATTTTAACTCGTCGACATGTTATTTATTTACATTTCAGAAGCAAGGAGAAATTATGATATAGATTATAATTTCTAACTCAAAGTGAGATTGTAAATTATATTACAGTGACCTGTTTTTATAGTTTTTATTGTTTTACATTAATTTTAGTAAGTACAACAATCGTTTCTTTAGCAAATAAAAATTAAACAGGTAGCGCTCAACATTATTAATTCAATATGAGCCTACATATTTTATTTACATCTATAAAAAAAAAATCCATTAATTCTCTATGACGTCATGAAAATGAAAGAGGAGAGGGGAGGGGGGATACATTTACAGAAATAAGTGGTCATGGTAAATATTATAATGCGTGTCTCAGCTACACCACTCGTAACCAAATTTTTGAAAAGATTTGTCAGTACTAATGTACCGTCGCCCAAGGGATGCCCGAATGTACTAATCAAACATCCTTTCCTTGGAGGCTCTTTACATGTCCTGATGAGTTTGAATGATGGCGATGAGAGTGTGTAACCAGTGGAAACACTTAAACCTAACCTAAGTCTAATTAACCAAAGCCTGGTAATCGTTAGGGTATTTCACCCTTCAGTAAAAATACGAAAGGTACCAGCCGAGAATCTAACCTGTGACACAGACTCCTAGCCAGGTGCTCTGACCATTTCAACAACGGGGTCAGTTAGTTGTTAAAGTGAAAGTTCCATATCCTCTCAGATGGATCTTTACCTTTATTTGTGTGTTTAGTTAATCGACTGAGCTTAGCAAAATGTGGAAATCTTTCTTTGATATTTTCATAGAGAGTAATTTGCCAGGAAGCGTGATATTAATACTCCCTTATGTTTTGATTGATAACTTTTGGCTTTACAAGATTTAAATAACATACTTATACGAGGCAAAAAAGTGGGAAGGCTTCTAATCAAAGAAAACCTCCACATTAACCTTCCAGAAATCATCCAAGATATTTTTTATGAACGTGGAAGAAAAAGTTTAAAGCATCATGCTATAGGACGTTGAATGCAAAGCAAAATCTTCTATCAGGATAACATTAAATTATGCAACCATAAACAAGGTACAAACTGCTAAAATGGGATTAGTCAACCATGACTAAATGTCACGAAATAAATGCAGTTAGCCATTTGTTGCAGAATAGGCTATAATTAATAACAATTTCTTATTTTGGAAAAAAAAAAGTTTTACTGTCGGGAGATGAATTCAAGTAATGATAAACAACTCTTAAGTGCGTAATTACTCCCAGATGTGTAAAAGTTTATAAATTATAGAATTAAGCAATAATGTACGTCATAATTACTGACAGAAGTTTCCAATAATGGTTAAAACAATTTGGTGATAAACAAACCTGATAAAATACAGATTGAAAGACAATATAATAAAAGTTCCAGAATAAATACTGACAATGATAGATGGCATGCTGAATCTACTAAAGAACGAAGTCACTAAAATAAGAAAAAAGATATTGATTATTGTAGAAGGAGAGGTCCATTGTTAAATAGTTGTGAAATCAGTCGACTATTTGGATGAGCAGGGAAAAGACAATTATCCAGTAGATTTTCTAAAGATTTTGACGCCATCAGAAATACTACCAGACAATTTAAACCTAAAAACATTATTATAATAATGATTTTATAATAATTAAATAATAAATAGGGCGTGTATAATAAAACCTATATAGCAGTGAAAGAATCGGATAAAAATCTAACCCATAGAACTATTCGAAACGGGTTTATCTATTGGGAAAGTGATGTTACTAAGAATCAATTTAGCATCTGTATAACCTGACATATCCTTTATTTTAAGACGGAAGTGGTTACCTTTTAAACGGGTGTTCTTAACTACTACTAATTAGTTACATGATAAAACCTTTGATATGGTTGATATCTATCAGTCCAATACCTTTTTTTCAGTCTTGAATATCTAATCACGTAGAAAGCACTACAAAAAGCAGCCTATTAACTCAATGGATTGTGAAGCTCTAAGATCATTGCTGCCCTTACAAAGTTATGTCACTTATCCCTATCCAGTCCGTCTTACTAAACCATATTTATATCTTGAGCTAGTTCTATCAAGACCAATAAATTATACCCTATTCCTATTTGAAGATAATTCTAACTAGCCCATCCCATTACATACTATGCCTATCTTGAGCTAGTTCTATCAAGACCAATAAATTAAACCCTATTCCTATTTGAAGCTAATTCTAACTAGCCCATCCCATTACATACTATGCCTATCTTGAGCTAGTTATATCCAGTCCACTTCATTACACCCTATCCTTTTCTTGAGCCAGTTCTATCCAATCCACCCAATTACATCTTATCCCTATCGTTAGTCGGTTCTATCCACCTCATTACACTCTATCCCCATCTTGAGCTAGTTCTATCCAGTCCACCTCATTACACCCTATCCCTATCTTTAGCTAGTTCTATTCACTCCATCTCTATGCAACATATTCTTTTCAAGTTAAATTTAATGTTATCCTTCAATCAAAGCTTAGGTATTTTCCCTTGTCTTTTCTTATTGGTCTGCCAAATGGTATCTTGAAATTGGCTCTAGTTTTTTTTTCTATTAGCACTGTATGACATAAAAATGGGAATCCCCTGCACAAAAATAATAAGTTCTATGATCTTCAATTCATTATGTTTTTCTTCTTGGGGTGGTTTGTTCTACTTATTATTACTTACAATTTAACTATTTTTAACATCATAACTCTCAACGGCTTTAGGAATTAATTAAAAGAAAGGTTGTTTCAAACTAAGTGAATTTATATTAGAGCATAAACTAATACGTGCTCAGACACAAACCTAAACCTTATCCTATTGGTGGTAATCCTTTTGGTTACGAGATTAATATATTAGACCATGTGACGCAGCACTATAGCTATTTTAGGTAGATGTTTAACGATCTTCATTAGGAGGTGATATTTTATTTTATTTTTATTTAATTTAAGCACACATCTGTCACAGAAGTCACCAAATACTTTTAATCTCCCTGGAGATAGAATATTTGTTTGGATGCTCTCATTGGTTAAACTTGTGAATATTATTACTATATATATAAAATTGCTTAGAGAGAAACAAAATTATATCTATATACTTATATAGAGAGATTTTATTAGTTTGCTATGAAACACAATTAGATATAATTAAGCGTTTAACATACATAAAACATAATATAATTATTTACTTTGGAAACCACGTTTAATCCCAATTTTACATTACACTTTCATTTGTCTCTCAAATAGTTTCTTATAGCGTTCTTCGACACTCGAAATTAATCTCTGCCTTACAATGTTATTAGCCTAGAAATGATCAAGAAATAAACCTAAAGGTATATATATATATATATATATGTATATATATATATATATATATATATATATATATATATATATAAACACCGCGTCTTGCCACCCGCTAGGATTAAACGTTAGTTTATTATTTACACTAATGGTTTTAGGGATTCGAAAGTTATATTTAGAGGAAGTGTACCCGCATGTTTGTGTAAGGAGAGGGTAAAACTATTTTGGGAGATCCACCATCAGTTCACTCGACCGACATTTGAGCCTCCATCGCCCTGTCATCGGCAGTCTAGTCTACCGCAAGAGTAGCGCGTTATACCACGTGACTACCGAAGTGGGCGTTAAGTTATATTTAAATTTTAAAGTTGGCCTTAACTTAAACTGTACTTTATCAGTTTTATTATAGAGTAAAAAAATATATATATTTGATAGAAATATTTTCTACACGTTTTACTAATAACAACTGAATTTTCCGATCTCTACTGTAATTTTCTCTCTGTTATCTCGTTCTTCTCCTCTAGACCCTCTCTTTTCAACTCACCCTATACCCCGTTGTGTTTCTCTCACCGCAATCTTGTTTAAAGTCGCTTCTCTACCACCCCCACCCCCCAACCAAAACCCTTTTCACAACTCCTAAAGCAGTAAATACCCAGCTTTGTCCTCTGCGGCCAACGAGATAAGTGTGCTCTGGTGGCAACTCAACAAACTAACTCCGAGCGTTATTCCCCTTTCCCCCTTCACTTCTCCAACACCCGAAATGTGGTTTTTAAAAAAGTTGGTGACAGTATGTTTTTAAATCTCTTTCCTCCCATATTTGTGATACGGCTTAGTATCTTTATCACAATCATAATTAATTATAAAAAAAATGAAAACAATATTAATGTATAAAACCTTCAAAAATATTAGTAGGTCAAAATACATAAATACACAAAACTTACTATCATTATTAATTACAGAAAGTATTTTCCCAACAGTAAAAAAAAGGGGTAATTTCTAGGGTTTTTTTAAGAGTTGAATTACTGTCCAGCTCTCTTGGATTATAAATTTAAAAAAAATCCTCCTTTCTGATGAATGTTTGCACTTGCTAGGAAAGGATTTAACATATTTTACACTAAAGTATGGCTTAAATCTTTAGAACGGTTTTTTTTTCCACTGAGATTTTAGAATTAGATTGTAGAATGGGAAAACAGAACAATGACTTTTATTTTATGTTTTTAAAGATAAAACTGTTAGTGGTGAGACCACATTTATGAAAATAAATAAAATATATTATGTGAAGTAGACTCAAAACTATCACTTACTACAGGTGTTTTGTAATATAATATTTTGTTCGTTTCTGTGAATACATATTTGATTTTCTTAAAAAGTATGGTATGGTTAGTTCTCATTTATTGGGATAAATACGGTCATTGTTTCTGCGTTTTTAAACTGTTGGTATCCATTATTAGTAACGCCGACCCCAGGGTTGACTCATTAGAGATGCCAAGACTCGATGGAATATTGTATTTTTAAATTTTAGAACAACGATTTGATACACACAATTAACTACATTAATAGATTAGGAATAATTAAGGTAAAATAGAGAGTAAATGTAACCGGATTTGCGTGGAGGAAGAGTTGGAAACCGTTCAGGAACGCTTATCTTCAATACACTGGCCAATTCATCATCAGTAATCACTGGCCAACCAAAATAAATGATCTTGAAATTTAGCCCGTGTTCTTACCAATGCATTACTCATTAGCTCTTCCAGGTGTTATTGGCGTGTGCCACTAAAATAAATATTCACCATCCTTTTCCTAGAAACTAGCTATTTTCTGACTAACATCCAATATAATGGATCAGTCATTTTATGATACACAACAAAAATGATCTAACTTTTTTTTAAATTAAAACAGTGTAAGTGTAAACCATGTTAATGAGTGACAGAATGTTGATAGTTTGCCTCTAATTGAATCTGGCTTGAACCCCGTCTTATTATTATTAGCACCGCGTCTTACTACCCCATTTGATTTATACGCACTTACGCTAATGCGTAATGTTAGAGTGATTGTGAAATCAAATAGAGGACCTAAAGTTTAACGTGAGATCCGAACCACGGTGGAGGCCTGGCATTCCCGACATTAACAAGATGTCTTGTCAGAGGTGAAGGAAGGGTTTGGTAGTCAGATAAATCTGTGCCGGGGCCGAGGATTGAACCCCGGAGCCCCAGCACATAAGTCATAAACCTTACCCCTACACCACCAGATCACCAAGCCCGTATTGATGAACCACGTGGGAGAAAGCGGTATGGACGTGTACAAGTTTAAACGTATTTCTGTTCCAACGTAGCAATACGCTACTAAAACAGCATGTTTGTATGCCAATTTAAAACTCTAAGTCTCATTTTATCTCAAACATTTTCAAATATGTAAATGCAAGTCTGTATTTATATCTTCTTATATCTTTTTTAATAAAGAAAAGGAGTATTTCCAAATATTACAAATCATTTTTAACTGTCTAAGAGATACAAAATTGTAAGTCTGGAGATTTTGCGATAAAATTAAGAAGTGAGTTAGTTGTATATAAAGGTCAAACCTAGATATGCTCTTAGTATAGCCTCACCACCACTAATAATAATATGATAATAATTCACATTGATTTAATATAATTTTATGTGTATTTTTAATTATCCAAGAAATTAATATTTTTAAGACATTTAAAATCAATTTTGTTATTGTAATCCTTTTTACATTTGGATTCAATATATTACAGATTTAAAATGTTTGATACATAAAGTTCAATTACAATTTTTTGCTAAAACATTTTTATAAATGTTATATTTTCTTAATTTGAATTATTTTAAATATGACAACTGGACACGATTACCGAACGAGGGACCTTTGAATTAGTGAGACAATGCTCTAACTCTGACAGCCCTCTTGAGTACCAGATGACCATGATATCGAATAGTTCTCGATAATATTGTTTGCTTACATGTAGGTGAATTTTCCACTCGTCTATCACATACTCGGCCATAAATTATGAGTGAATAATAACCCCCAGAACGGGAAAATCTTGGAAAACTCAGTGGTAAAGCATCGGCATGCTAAGCGTAATGGTCCCAGGATCGATTCCCTTGCCCAAGTGTCATTTTTCAACTAATTGATATAAATTTAAATATTTTCTCTTTCATACAGTGCTGTACTATCAATAATTTTAAACATTATTATTTTTGTCAGTGAACTTAGACCGCCAATACGCCTTGTCCTCTATGTTATTATTTCCTTCAAGTTATCCAAATTTTAATCCTCGTTCTTCTTAAGTACTACTTCCCTCAACCTTTCCTTGTATGGCGTCGTGCATTAAACAGTTCTTTCAACGGATGGGCCTGATCCAGTTTGCTTTGTAACGAAGAATCAGATACAAAATGGTTCTCTTCTCAACTACTCTTCTTAGGACTCCATCTGTCGACCTGAATATTCTTATGTCTTATCCTGAGGCCATAGTATCTTTGAATTAACAAAAATAAAAATTAAGAACTTAAATGTAATAAGAGTTGGGAGATCTAAGCTAAAAAACCAATTTTTTTCTTAATATTGTAAATGTTGTGTGAATATTTATTTTTAGAAATGTTTTAACATATTTTCTAAATGAAGGAAGGAGCAATTTAAAATATGTGTTTACATCACTGATCAAAAGTACTAAGCCAAATGGTCCAAACGAGATTACTGCCCGGGAAATAAAATCACACACATAAAAGTCTCATGACAAGCAATAGACACATAAATCCTTCCATTCCCTCACATTTGGTTTCACCATCAAAACGTTTCCGGACCAAAAGGTCGACATTAAGTCAACCGTTTTACAGACCTACAAAATCCTACTCCTCTCCCCCTTCTCCCCCTTCTCCCCCTAGTATAGCCACATGATTAACCCCCAACACACATTGTGTTTTAATTAACACAATTATTCACCCTGGAACAATGCAAAAAAAACACATTCCCTAGACGTTTTCCAGGGTTGACTGAACTTGTACTACCCTCAGTCAATCAACGGAGCATACACCCCCTTAATCACTGGGGCGAACTCCCTCGTATCAACGTAACACTGGTGATAATCGGTCGCTACCTGATGGATGAGGCCTTAACGGTGAAATAATCATAGTGAGTGAGAGAAGGGATGTATTAGAACAAAAAGGGAGGGTGAGAGATAAATACAATGGGATCTACGTTTGCTTGTAAACCCCTTCCAAGTGATCATGTTGATGGACAAGCTCGAAGTTATGTCTAGTATGTACTCGAATGTTGAGAGCGGTAGGGTTGATACACAATACCATCCCCCGCTATAATCATTTCAAACAAAACATGACAAATTGATCAACCATATCTGCTGCAATATCATCATTTTAGTTAACAATTGGGTTCAAGCGATTTGTTACGTGAAACTAAAAGCAGCTTAACTCCTTTTTATTTAATATTAAAATATTTGTGAGCACTTAAAATTATCTCTTATTAATTTCACACGAAAAAAGTTATTTCGCACATTTAATTTATTTTTTAAATCACAAAATCTTTATTTGCGTGCGTGTTTTTAGGAATTGTATCTTAAAGTGTAGATATAGAGCTTCTGCAAAGGGCAGTGTTTTTTTTTTTGCAATTCTCAAAGGTAACCATGTTTATGGCCTAAATAAATAAAATCTTGCTTCAGTATAAATATAATAAGCTGTTGAATATCTGCCATAAGCATAGCGGAATTGGATGAAAAACTTTTAAATGAAGAGAAAAATATTGTCATTAAATTAAAGGATACACCATTAATTTTATATACATAAATTTTAGAGAACAATAATCTTGTTCATACGCGTAAGAATAAAAAATAAAGTTTATTAAGTTTAAACAAATCAAAATAGGGAGTAGAATCTAAGAGGGCTATAATCTTGTTGATACACGTTTAAATAAAAAATTAAAATTTAATAAGTTTAAATAAATCAAAGTAGAGAGTAGAACATAACTATTATTAATACATTTTAATACACGACACGACGATACGAAAGATGGAGGATATATTCCAAATAAATTCATTGTAAATTATCAATATTTAACTGGTTTCAAGGAGAATATTGTCTTCAAGATAGCCTTGGTTTTGACGTGATTGAGGAGGAAAGAGTGAGGGAGAGGAACGGGGCTCGAAACGTAACATCTGAGAATGTTTAAAGTTCGATTTTAAAGTTTCGGAGTAGATCAAGGCCAAACACGAGTGTCCTAAGTTGATAACTATTCTTGCACCACGAATCACTCAATACCTGACCAGGCTATACAACTATCTAGCCAACGCAAAATAAAAAGGCACGAGGAATTTACCATTTAAAACAATTAATAATAATTATTGTTGTGGAGATAGAATGGTAAATATTCGACAAAATGCTGAGTACAATCGGCTGAAAGTTGTGGATTTATTTAGTCAGCATCAAAAAAGAAATGAAGAGATTTATGACTTGTTCCACGCATCCACCGATATGGGTGTTAGGCTTGTTATAAAATCATGGTGGCTACAGACTGATAAAACAGTGAAAATCTGGAAAATTCATGGAATTTTTGGATGATAGAGAAAACAGGTAGATATCAAGGAATATAACTCTAAATGTAACAAGATTAGAGTCTAACAGCGGGACCAGCGTGTTCTAGTTGTTGTCCCTTGTGGCTGCGCTCCTTGTTCTCTCTGTCTCCCTCATTGTCTAGCGGGTAGGCAGCGACCTTCTCGCTTGACTGGGGGATTAGATGGGCCGTGGGGGTGTGGGGGGGGGGGAGAACGGAGACACGTCTGGAGGTGTCTGGATCCTTTTTAATCTAGAAATGGAGGATTCCAGACCCTCAGCTTTCACCACCCCTATAAATACATGTTCAGCGGTAGCCTCAAGTCAGTTCTTGGTTCGCGACTGATGAGTCCGGGAGTTCCCAGTGCGAGAGTGTGGACCGGCGAGACCAGTGTTCGTGTGGCGAGTGCCGGAGTAGTGTGTACGGCACGGGAGTGTACCAGCGAGTCCAGTGTTCGTGTGGCGAGTGCCGGAGTAGTGTGTACGGCACGGGAGTGGACCGGCGAGTCCAGTGTTCGTGTGGCGAGTGCCGGAGTAGTGTGTACGGCACGGGAGTGTACCAGCGAGTCCAGTGTTCGTGTGGCGAGTGCCGTAGTAGTGTGTACGGCACGGGAGTGGACCGGCGAGTCCAGTGTTCGTGTGACGAGTGCCGGAGTAGTGTGTACGGCACGGGAGTGGACCAGCGATTCCAGCGTTTGTGTATAGCGGGTCACCACCGTGTATCGTGTGTGAGACAAGTGACATTTGTTGTTTTTGTGGACACTGTGTTATGAACATTTTTGTTATTCTTTTTAAATATTTGAATAGTTATTAGGTTTTTTAGAGTTGTTAATTTGTTTATTCAATTTACTTATATCTCTATCTGCTTTATTAGTTTGTTAAGTTACATACTTGATTAAGGCTCTTTTTATTTTACTTAATTACTTGTTTAGTTACAAATAATTTAGATATACAGTTAATCAGTGTGTGTATGTAAGTGATAATTTTAATAATTAAAACTTTGAATATTCCGTGGGCATTTTCATTCGTGTTTGGTCGGCAGCATACCCCAATATCTCTTAAAGAACTTGTTGTTCACACGTCCACGTGTGAACGGCCTGTGACCCTCCCAGATCACGTGCGCCCCACGTTACATAAAAGTAAGGGAATTAAAAAATATGTCTAAAATATCCCATTAATTTCGCAAATAAACACTAAAACAAAAGTTAATAATACATAAATTAAAAACAATTTTATTTTTTAAATAACTGATAAAACTGTTTAGGTTTATTAGACACAAATATTTTTACTATGTGATCAATAATAAATAAAACCTGTTATCATCCACCACTAAAACTGGAAAAAAGTAGTTAGGGAAAATTGAAAAATATTTCCTGGAAAATCTGGAAAATTCAGGTAATTTTGTAAAATATATTTTGTAGCCACCCTGAAAATATATTTATTTACAACCACTTGTAATGGGTGTGTGGTATCAGACATTTTTACTAGGTTAAGTAAGCTCTGTTATTAGTGTTAGAACCAATTCGATGTGTTTTTAAAGTGCCCACATATCACCATAAGAACAAATTTTACACTTTTGTCTTACCTACTCATTAACACATGTTCACAAATTAAAATTTAAGAATAAGTTTATAAAATATAATCATTATTTGAGGATCTAAAATTTATCAAATAACATCAGCTAATTTTAAAATAGAAATAAAAAAGAGATCTGTAAGACTACAAACAAGAAAAGAAGAGGAATTTACAGGTATAAAAAAGGTAAGCTGCTAATAGATCACACATGGAAGACTCAATTTGGACAAAAATGGACCTGTCAAGAACCATACCTTGAAATAGTAAAAAATAAAGAAAGGGTTTTGTGCACTAATCGAAGATAGCCACACATTTCCCCTAAAATGGTGGTAATTAAGACGATGAAGTTTAGAGGTAATTCACACTGGGTTGGGTAAATTCCGTACCATAATTAGAAGCTGTGATAGAGATTCCGTCCCATCATTATAAAAGGGTGAGTTAAATAAGCGTCCCTTTCCCTGATACTACCTTAGATAGAGAATAATAAATATACTACATTATAGCTAATGAATTATTATAATTAACAACCATTTCGTTGCGTTTCAAATATCTTTTCTCATTAATACATTTTTTGACTTCAATACAGAGGGCACACCTACGAAAAACAATAATTTCCTTGACTTTGTGAGTAAATTATTCTTTGTATTGTCTGTAATATTATTATTTGATGACTCTTAGATTTTTCGTATTGAGTGTTTTATTATAATATCTTCAATATCCTGCTGGAAACATGTATTTTCTAAGGATGCAAACAAAAAATAAATCCTTTACCTGCGAAGTAACTAGGGAATTTCAAATTTGAAACTTTCTAGCTTAAAATAAGATATTTTCCAAACTAAAATTTCAATATTAATGTCATTCAATATTTTAGGGTCTTATAATCATTTAGGCGAAGTTTACGTTAACCCAGGTACGCACATTTAAGGGGGTGTAGAGCTGGTAAGTATTTATGGAAAAACACCTGTATTTAAACCCCAAGCTCCTTATCTATTTAATACCAGAAGAGATGAGATTGACATTTAATTCTTTCCCCTTTGATTTTATCAGTTAATTCAAGATAATTAGTTAGTGTCCCGATGAATGCTTTAAACTGTCGTTAGTTAGGATTATGGAAATATCACGGTTCTAGACTACGCTAGTGTGTTTGGGACAGTGAGAGAAATGGTGGGAATAGAAAGCGAAAGATAGGATAGGTAAAATGGGGAAAATATCATACTCAAAACGTTCCCTTAGAAGCAGACAATATAATTTGCGGCTAAGCTTTGAGGCTCATTTAATTTGTGTAGCTGTATACGGATTTTATTTCATCTGTTTATGTGTGTTTGAAAACGAGACAAAGGATTATTAACGTTGGTGGTTTTCTGAAACGACTTTTGTATGCCTTTAGTTTACGGAGTTTTATCTCTATAGCTGTTTGCCAAGTAATGTAGGATGTGATAAGAAACTTATAAAAGTATAATTCATACAGTTTTGGTAAAATTATGTTCCCTCAAATAAACCTAAACATTCTGAATAGTATTAAATAATAATCTTATTTTTACAAATATATATTAATATACTATTAAACACTCTTTTAACTATAACATATATCATATAACTAACTATATACAATAAGGATTCTTATTTTATAAAGTATGAATTGTTATGTGGTATACACTTCAACATATATTTATTTTTAAAAAATGTAATTTTTTATTCAAATCAAAATAAATTTAGAGGTCACCAAAATATTTTCAAATGTTTAATATGTTTTAATGAATGTTGTTTATCTTCATAGCAAGAATAATTGAAATTATTTTTACCAATTAAAGTCTAATCATGGTAGTGAATTTTATAACTTAGTTTGAAATTAATTATTAAAATTAATAAGCGATTTTGGGATTGTGTGTTCACCATCAGTGCCACTAGTATATCGCCTTACGCGGTCGTTCCAATCTCCTCAAATAACATATTTTAAAACTGTATAATTTAAATTTACCCAAATTTGCTTGGAAGTGAGGAAAACAATTTAGGAGGAGTAACCCTAAATTATACCAACCAATCTCCTTATTACTTGCAACCTCGTCCAACACTAGAATGATTTGTTAGATTATGCAAACATGGACACGGTTAACTACTCGGTTAATTTTGTGGTTACAAATAAATTGTGAATTAGATAAAGTAACATAATGCACTTAAATAATCCCAACATAATTCTCACAATAATTTTAAATATCAAATAATTAGAATGTTATAAACTATATTTGATACCGAGGCTACTGAATGGATTTATATTAATCAATGTTAGCAGAACGACGCATATATTGTCAGTGATAATAATATTTTCTAAATGAACCAAATATTTGATTTTTGCTTCGTGATAAAATATTATTTCTTTCAAAGCACCTACAATTCTAGATGAACGATGGTGGTACTTTATTCGTATCACTGAAAATGTGTGTATTGCAAAACTAGAATTTTTTTTTTTAAAAAGAAGTAAAATACATTAAAAATTGTATCCATAAGTTATTCAAAACCATAAACAAACGTTATCATCAAATGAGTTTCGCCCGTTGCACATCTGTCCTAGGAAAAAAAAAAGTTGTCCTCAATAAAATTGAGAACGAAAAATCATTTATCAGATTACACTAAATTGGATGTTACTTGAATGGATTGCAATCTCTTTGTCCTATAAAATTAACGACGAGATGGTGATGAAATCATACTTTCCAACCGGAAATGAACGTGTTTGCTGCTACCAGGAAATTTCAAACTAAATCAGAGCTAAGCTGTTAACTTGCCAACATAAACTAATCTAAATACATATGTGCTGATATCAAATTTTGAGTATTGCCGATGATATTAATAGCCCATATACTAGTTTGTTTTTCAAATATATTCAACGACCAAGAATAATTTATATTATAATAAATATCAAACCTGTGAAAAAATTGCGCAAAACACAGGTAAAAATGGAAACAAATATAATTTCCTTTCATAAAGACTTATTTTAATTCAGGGAAAATAAATATTTATCTCAAATTATTAAAATATAAAGAGACATTATGTTTTAGTTTTAAAGAAACTTTATTTGAAAATGGAAAATGTATAAAATATATATAAAGCATTCATATTTACTAAGTGTTTGAGAAAACTTCGATATAGACAAACTTATTTGTTACAATTTCACCAGTGAGATGCGTCTGGGGAGAGCTGGGTTAGGAGGGGGTTGGAGGGAAGTTTTTTTCTAGTAATTACTCCAGGGAAACCCCCAATCGCACTTGGGGAGAGGGAAAGTGAGTGGAAGACTTTACCTTTGCGCCTTCCGGTAAACATTATTGTAATTTTAATAGCAGTTACATTTTCACGTTAACACATTTATATTAAAGTCCTCATGTGTCAATTTAGACCCATAAAACAGGTCGGTATTTGTTTGAAAAGAATATACACTTTCGCATTAAAGAGATTATTATATTACAGATGTTTGTTTCCATTGCATTAAAGTAAGTAATAATTCGCACGGAAGTTAAATTACTTTTAATTCAATTATAAAAAGATTACCTTACATTATTTATGATTGTATATTTAATGCTATGATACATGTGAATTTAGTAGACCTAAATAGTTCAAATTGATTAGTGATTACAAATAATTTGGTCAATTTATTATTTTTAACCGGGTCGTAATTTACATTTTTATATAAGTAAATAAATATGTCATTAATAATTAATTTGAACTTTCACGTTGTATTTATGGTCGGAAAGACTAAATGTAATGCTCATGTTGTGTTTGTCATCATTGAGTAGGTCAGGATTCGAGTCTGGGCTAGGTGTACTCAGGATGGTTTTGCCTAGATCATAATATTGTAAAGATATTAGTATTTAACAGTGGGACCAGCGCGCTATCATTGTTTATCCTGGCTGTGCCCCTTGTTATCTCTGTCCCCCTTCTTGTCCAGCATGTAGGCTGTGGCCTTCTCACTTGACTGGGTGATCAGAGGGGTGGTGGGCGAGGGGGAATGGCTAGGGTTCGGTGGGGGGGGAGGGGGGACACGTCTGGAAGGGTCTGGGTCCTTTTAACTCTGGCCTAGTATTCTAGAAGTGGAGGATTCCAGACCCTTATATGGGACCACCCCTATATATACACGCTCAGCTATAACCAGAGGTACTCAGTTTTTGGTTCTCAACCAGTGATTCCGGGAGTCCCCAGTCCGAGTTGTGGACCGGTTTTTGTGTATCGCCGGTCATCGCAGTGTATCATGTGCTGCACAAGTGTTGGCCTAAATACACGGGCGTTGTAGACATTTATTGCTACTGTGAACTTATTTTTTTATCAACATTTTGGTGACTGTTTTTAACTATTTGAATAGTTACTAAGCGTTTTATAGTTTTTAGTTTGTTTATTTAATTTATTTATTCACAGACTTGATTCAGATTTTTTATTTTATTTAATGACTTGTTTAGTTATATATAATTTATATATATAGTTAATCAGTGTGTGTTTGTATGTATGTTTTAATTTTAATAGTCAAAGCCTTGAATATTCCGTGGGCATTTTCATTTGTGTTTAGTCAGCAGCATACCCCAATATTCCAAAAGAACCCATGGGTAACATTATATATAAAGATCATAATGAATTTGCCATATCGACACATACACGTCTTAGCACAAATCGACCGCTAACAACTCTGTCTAGTATAAAACAAAAACAAACACTAATTATCAGACTTCAAACTCAGATTGTGCCTGGGAGCTGCTGGGATTACGGACACAAGTAAAACTACTTCTATAAAAAGAACATAAAAAATATATAATTTACAAATTAAGAATATTGCTCTCTTTCTCGCACCTATAGTGCGAGGTTTTTTCTTTAATTATTGCGAGGGCTGTAAACAAGCAAACTGAATGTTATTCACCGTAGCCTGCTTGCACATGTACGGAAATAAAACATCAACAGTGCAGTCAGACTAAATAAAATTGACACAACCTAAATTTAAATGTACTATAAATCAATTTAAAAAAACGTGATCATTACAACCATAATACAATACATTTTTCGAGTTCTAAGGCATATTAACATAAAGGGTAATCATAATTTTCAGATAAAAGATTTTCAGGTTTATACTGGTTTATCTTTGTGTGATAAGGCTATAAATTTCGAAAATTATGAGAGATTCTTATTCTTTAACCGTGCAAATCACCGGCATATACAGTATTTTCAAATTTATTTTGCACACACGAAAGAAAACTAAATTGGAACTTTTCATGACCTCTTGGCATTTTACATGCGAACATTGCCAATGAAAATTTACGATATGAAAAGCATACATAGATTTTCATTAGTAGAATTTACGTTCGTTTCCACCTTCCTCTCCTTTTTTTGGTTGTTAATGAAACTGTCAGAAAAAAAAAGAATATTCACTCCACTATTAGAGCTCCCCTCAATATTCTTATGACCAATCAATTCTCCCATCCCTTAAAGATAATTTATCTCAACCAAAGAATATTATTATTATTACTGTGTCTCTTATGTAACATACTTATGTCCCAATGTTGATACTTACAATTAATTAATAATTAAATATTTTGTGTTACTTACTTCGTTTATTTATTTTGGTAATTATGTTTCAGGGAGGAGAACGCGTAACCTAGACTCGCATGGCGTTCTGACCTCCATTGACGATTTCAACAACGGTACGTACTATAACAGTATGTATCCGAAAAATTACCAATACACTTTTTTAGATAGAAGTAATTCCTTGATTGGTCTCGAGAGAGAACCGTCGGAATTTGTGTGCATGATAGAATAACAAATGGAGCCCGTATCGATGTGAACTTGTACTTAAATGTCACGCTCAAAAAATCTTGTTTCCGTAGTTGGGGAGGTTTGGTTTCGAGTCCCAGTTGGGTAGACAGAGCAGTATTTTTTTTTATCTAAATTGATTTTCCACTCTTATTTCACACACATTTGTATACATTCTCTTTAAATTCCACCTCCCACACATTCACCATATTGGTCTAATTTAAAGGTACCTATAAAGCTCAGATAGGGTATAGGATTATATATATATATATATATATATATAAATCTTTTTCGTAATTAAATTAACCTATAATTTATGTATACGTATGACATTTTATGCAGGAAGTACAGATTAAATTACTCTAAACTATAATTATGGCTCTAATTATCATTATATAATAGATATTAATTGGTGAATCTAAAAATGCTATTTGTACAGGGTTTTTCCTTGTAATAAGAAGTAATGTATGTGTCTAAATAAAGGAGAGTATGATGTAGATTTCCACAAAAAAAAAAAGTATGAACTTTCGTTGTTCTTCAATACATACCCGGTGACTTGACGAAGAAAATAAGGGTTTGACTGTTTTGTTTAATTTAAAATATCTGGTTTCAACGATAATAAATAGGTATCCAATTACATCAATATTATTTGTTTAAAAACCCGATCAAAAAGTGGTGTCAAGTTTTGTGAGCCAATCTTTTCCCTTCTTATCCTCTCAATCCTCTTTATTATTGATTGAATAGGGGGGCTCCTAATTACAGCTTTCCGTGACCAACTCACCACAACCCGGCGGCAGTTCCCTTTCCTTTGTTTCAAAGGAACTTATGACCTGAAACATGTTCCACCCCCACCACCATCACCATACCCCTTCATTTTCTCCTCTTCCGTTCGTACGATTGTCTGCCAAAAGTTTTTGCCAAAGTTATAAATAACGTAAAGCGATTTCACATTTCAAAAAAAATACCTTTTAGTAGCTAGTTTCTAAAGGTATTCTTTACGCTTTGTGTCATCAACATGGTTGAGTTTCAAAAAGGAGAGACTAATGGGGGATGTTTATTTTTTATTAGGGTATGTATCATCAGTGGTTATATAATCATAATAGATTAATTTTAAAATGCTCTTAAGCGATTGCATCACATGCCAATAAACTCTGTGATACATTCGGCTTGAAATCATAGATTTAAACGAACACTATTGCACATGTATCATTTCTGATTAAACATTAATGAATATAAAGAGTTAATATATGTTCCTAATATCTGAATATTGTTGATATCTAATATATTTATTGATATTTCAATATAAACTGCATTGAAAAGCCCATTTTTAATCATTTTTGAATGTCTTCACAGCTAAATTATTATTATTATTTTTATTATTATTAGCACCGCGTCTAACTACCCGTTCGGGTTATACGCACTTACACTAATGTGTAATGGTAGGGTGATTGTGAGATTGGAGGCCTGGCATTCCTCACATTCACAAGATGTCTTGTCAGAGGTGAAGGAAGGGTTTGGTAATCAGATAAATCCGTACCGGGACTAAGGATTGAACCCCGGCTGCCAGCATGTAAGTCTGACACCTTAACCCTAGACCACCAGGTCATCGACTTCACAGCTAAACACTGTACACAAATCTTCATTATGTTATAATAGGGACGTACTGAAGTTATTAACGATAAACTTTGTCACTTTGTCCCCCATCGTCACCGCGGAAAATGTCTAGTAATCATTTAAATACGAATGAACTGCACACATTTCTGTCACATTGGTGCTTTCTTTTCCCTTTTACTCCCATACCTCGTGCGAGTCTGGAGCTGGGTTAAACATGCTATGATGAAAGTGCTTAATACTCATTCATCCTCACTAAAAGTAATACCAATTAATTTAAGGACAAAAAAATAGATTAACCTTCTAGAGTAACGCACTAGCATTCACGTAGACAGAGGAAGAGATCGTTAATTAAAAAACACGATGAATTAACTCAATCGCGATTCAAGCCTCGATTTACCCTAGAAGATATAAGTCTATGATTGTTGGCTTATACAAGGTGTTTATAAAAATACTCCAGGGTTTAAATACAAACTATTTTTAATGAAATATTCCAATAATATCACTTATATGCATATATAATAAAAGATCATATCTTTAATTGGTTTATTTTGTAACTAATACACTTCGATGTTTGCCCCATTCGTGTCTCTGCACAAAATAATTTTTCCCACGTTCTCGCTAACATGTCGGGGTTGAATGACTGCTGTCGCTGCGACAATCCTCTGCCCTAGAGGGTTGGTGTAACGCATCTTTTAAGCGTACATGATGTTCTTGAAATGCACCCACAACAACAAAAAATGGAGGGGGGTAAGTTCTGAGTTAAATGATGGCCATACGAGGGGGCTTTCATTTCCAATCCACCTGTCTGAAAATCGAGTGTCTAACAAATAACGAACACGATGATTGTAGTGACTGTAGTAGTTTTTGACGAATACATTTAAAATCAAAGTGAACAAAACAGCTTTTGACGAATACATTTCAAATAGAAGTGAACAAAACTTGGTAATTTAATGAATACGAATGAAGAAACAAAATGAATCTACAGCACCAGTAGTTCCCTTACTAACATCCTGCACTGTGAGCTGTAATATAGAGAAATAAAGGTAAGATGGCACCCAAAGTGTACCGGCACATTAAAGGTCAAATAAGATACCACTGTGTTAAACCTTTCATTACTAATTTTAATTTGTATTTATCTCGTTATATCATGGAGAATAAGGCTTATGTTCTCTGTTAAGCTATTTTATAAATTACACCAATATCGATATAATTATCATATAAAGAAATAACAATAAAATATTTTAACTTACGGTATTCTTTTAATATAAGGTGCAATCAACACGTGACCCATACACTAGCATAATCTATATCAAAACACTCGCCTCAGTTGAGTAGTTAGCTAACGCGCTAGTTTTGTGTTGAGCTAGACTGCTGAGGGCGGGGACATCGAGGTTATAATCTCACTCGCGTGAACTGGAGGTGGTTTTTCCTAAGTGGTTTTTTCCACTCTTACTCCACGCAAATGGTGGCTTATTTTATTCATATTCAACCTTCCCAATTCCTAGCTCATTAGCGTAATTAGTGCTTAAGCGTATAGCCCGAACGGGTAGTAAGACGTGGTGCCAAATATTATTTTATCAAAACATAACTTCAGTGTAATTGACAATTTGAGAGTATATACACTTAACATAATACGGTTTTACCTTAAAATAGGGTTTAAATATGATCTACAACAGCTATTGTAAATCTTTTAACCATAATTTGACACATTAAATAGCCCATCAAATTGTCTTTTAATGCCCATATGCTAATAGTAACTGTTCCACTCTTTAATTTAAATGAACACTAAAATGGTTATTTATTATGTTTATTTACACTATAGAATTGACAAATACCTTAAAAACATTAGTTCTCTAGCGTAGTGATGTCCTGTTTTAACTTTGCCATTTCGTGAGTCTGACTTAATGCCCGGATGAATGGTATGTTCTATGGAAGTTGCAAAATACCTCTACAAATCTTAACGGAATTTGGCATGGGCATTCTTTGATCCTAGGTTGATAACATATGTATATAATTCTCAATATGCTCATCCATTTATGTATGGTGGACTTTCAAAAATGTTTTCCATTTAATAGCTCATTTCAAGCGATTTGAATTCTATGCATTTGATCGAGTACCTAACTAGAACGTATGTTTATAAATGTTGACATATTTCGAGACGCGTCTTAAAACCTGTGAACAATTGTGTTTCTCTATAAATATAATGTACTATTACATATAAAATTTATATATTTTCTAGCTCAAATAATCTCTAAGAAAAAATCTAAATTTATTAGTTTTCAGGAGAAATTATGGGTGATACTTGAGGATATATTTCAACTTGAAATCCAAAAATAAATCTTACTACTATAGTAAAGATAAGGGCATGACATAATATTCTTAACATAATGTGCTTATTTATTTAATGGGGGGAGCGAAGTCTTCTGTTCATAGAGCTGCAAGCTTAATTTGGTATTAATGTATTGATTGATAGTTCAGTGAGTAAACACAGGCTAACTTTCTGATTAATATGACATAATGTAACCCGCCTCGGTGGCGTAGTTTTCTAACGCGCTAGTCGTGTTGAGCTCGACCGCTGAGGACGGGAAGATCGAGGTTCGATTCTCGGTCGGGTGAACTGGTGTGGTTTTTCCTAAATGGTTTTCCACTCTCCCTCAACGCAAATGCGGGTTTACTTCCTCTAATTCAACCTTCCCAATTCCTAATCCATTAGAGTAATTAGTAATTAAAGCGTATAACCCGAACGGGTAGTAAGACGCGGTGCTAAATATATTATTATTAACATAATGCGACACACATAGTTTAATAGTAACTGCAGTTCTTATCATTGCTACAGTCTTAGGATTAAACTATTTATTTCATTTGCATAGTATCTCATATTTTCTCCTTTGATTTGAAGTTGATATCTTTCCTTGGTGATTCTGTAGGACCAAAAACAAATTATTACTTTATTAAATAGTATATTATAATTAAGGGAATACATGTTAGCTCGCTTTTAATTATCATTCTCGGTATAAAAGTCAAAGCTTGAAAAAATTGACCATAGGTACTCGATTGATATCCTAGAGTCTTTAGTTAAAAATCATTTGAAATAAATTATTAAACCAAAATCACTTCAAGTGTGGCCATAATATTGAAGCGAATAGCAAAATTTAAAAAGCTTTTTACATAAGTCGTTTGACCTTGGCATAAAAAATATCACTGTAATATTTGGTTAGAATTGGTTCTATGCATTAGGCAGTAATCGTGGAACAAACAAACATATTTGAGAGGACGCCATCTTAAAACGTAATACCGGCTCCATAAACAATGTGCATACGTAATTTATTCAAGCTCAAAGAATATCTTTACCAAATTTAGGAAATTTGGCTTCCAACCGTCAAAATTGAGTTAGTACTTGTAATAGTACTAATTATTACTGAACTCTTAACCATTTAAAAATGCATGTTAAAACCTCATTAGTAACATTACGAGCTAAAATCAGTAAGCCTATTTTGGTGAAATATGAACCCTTAGAAAAAATATATATTATCAAATGTTTGAGATGTGGTGTTGAAGGATAATTGAGAGAATAAGGTTACCAAACTAGGTCACTTATGAAGATGTGCTTATAAGAGTGTTTGTTTTTGTATGTTCTCCGCTAGGGGAATAAGTGGCAGCTGTGTCTTTGTGTGAGAGTTAACCAGAACTTTTGGTCGAGCATAGGACTGGGACGGTCAGATTGGGTATTTTAATACGAAATAAAATAGTAAATAAAAAGATAACAATTATTCTGGAGGTAATATATTAAGAAGAGTCAATTGTATGAGTTCCATTATTAGAAGAAATGGTTAATTGCATGATGTCATAGAAGTCATAGTGGAATGGAATAAAAGAATAAATATACTACGAATGCAACTGATTGGTGACCTCTAACAAGGAAATAAGATTAATATTCAGGATTTAATTAAAGAAGCCGCCCATATGACATGGTGGGAAACTTAATTTGTATACGGCAACGGACATGTCAAACGACAGAAATAATTATATTCTAGTAATTGAATAAAAGGATATAATTAAGAACCTGCAAATCTTTAAGTATATTTTCATGAAAAATATTAAGATATTGATTGAAAGTGTTAATATATGTCTAACATAAAATTTGTTTAAAATTAAATACATAATTTAATTTGATAAAAAATTTACCATAGAAAACTTACTTTACAAGCTAGCTAAAAACCAGATTATGTTTTTAAATAAGATATGAAATGAATATTCCATGATTATATATATAATGGCGTTAATAACATAAACTGAGTTAATATCTTTATTTAAAAAAAATCAAACATTATTTTAAATTTTCATCAATGACGTCACTGATACGAGGATTACTTAATAATTTATTTGATACGAGGATTACTTAATAATTTATTTATCTCAGTATTTTTAAATGCATTTTTAAATCAGTGTAAATATTAAACTACTAACGTTAAGTACATTTTTCAGTATATTTCAAGTTCATCAAAAATATATGAGCACTGAGAATTTTTAGTTTTAAAATTATGTAATTAACAAATAAGCTTTGACTGCCAAGTAGAATTATTTATCAATATTAATAAAATTTAATTAATTTAGACAATTCCAAATAGTCACAGTTATACTTTTCATTGCAAAAAGCCAACTTTTATCCAAGACAGCTTTAGGCAACATTCATTGAAATAATAACTATAAAAATAGTAATAAATCTAGCTAAAAACTAACCGCTTTTCAGAATTTGATAGGTATTATCAAAATATTAAAAAAGTAGTATTAAAATATCTAAAACTAGAGTTAATTTTTAATATTTATTTGGGTGGAATTAATTATTATAATTTGGTCTAAATTATGATCGACATTGAGTTTAACTTTCTTTTTCATTTTATGCTTGAATTTATATCATCAGTAATATTTTTCTAGTTGATACGTGCGACATTCAACTTATTAAATAATTAATCTAAGGGATTGGGTTTGGATTGGTAATTTAAAGGAAATCCCCTCGCTTTATAAAAGGGAACGAAAAGATTAAGGGATAATTATGTTAAAAATCTCTAATACAGAACATAGCTGAGATTCGAATTTCGACATTTCTAACACTATCAAAATAAAGAAACTAAAATAACATATTTTTTTATAATATGACTGCTACCTGTATGGACTAATAATAATAACGACGATAGTAATAATAGTTATAGTAATAATGATGTTTTTAAATACTACCATTGACAATTTTTTTCTTAAAACGAACATTTAAGTCGTAAGCCCCATAAATGATACTATATAAGATAAATACATATTTTATCCGAAATGGTGAATTACAAAATGTTGTGATAAAAACACATTTTTAGCCATATATTTATATTACCTTTCGTTTCTAAACCTGTAAAATGTTGAGACTATTTCCCTGTTCACTTTTCTCCTGCATTTCTATCTTTGTGCTACCCACTTACCATCTCTCCTACAAATCACCAAGTATTTTTATGACTGCCCTTTTTTCATTTTGACCCTGATTCTGCGCTTACAATATCTGTCGGTTTCTACAGCCATGATAGAAAAAACCACATTTCCATCGTTGCAATTGAGTTGGAAATGAATAAAAGATGAATAGTGCGATGGCAGAGGAAATAATCTGATTGGAGGGTTTATTTAGTCTTATTGAATGCCTACGAATGGGAGCTATTTGTATATTTCTGAGAGAATACGAGACTAAATTCCAAATAAAAATACGTTTTAAATATATTTAAATGCTACCTCGTATTGCTACAGATCCATAAATTATGTTATGCAAAAAATTTTTATTTCAAAAGATTATTTTTGTTTTGGTGAATGTTTTTTTAATGTCAATTGAAATAAAAAATATATGACATAAAACATGTAGGCATTCACAAATAAATTGTAATAATATCATAAAAACATTAAGTTGTCTTAAATATATATTTTTAGTTAAGTCAATTTTTTTTAAATTGAATTTTTATGGTAATGAAATAAAAATTTCTGACATTTGGTTCACGTGTGCCTCAATTTGTGCGGAAGGATATTAGTCGTACATAATTTAGTACCTCGCTATTCCCTTTATTTGTTTTTCCCCCCACGACTATCCAAAATACAAATAAGCCAAATTCTTTTCATTCCTAGCCACAAAGAACGTGGATATAAAAAGGAATGCAAAAAAAAAAAGTTAGGACATTAAAATTTATTCAAGCGATGCCACTTTAATAAGCAAGTTGGTTGTAGGTGAGAATATTTGGTGTGCCTAATTTCTCTATCCGGCCGGGGTTCAATCCTCGGTCCCGGCACAGATTTATCTGATTACCAAACCCTTCCTTCACCTCTGACAAGACATCTTGTGAATGTGGGGAATGCCAGGCCTCCACCGTGGTTCGGATTCCACATTAAACTGTAGGTCCTCCATTTCATATCACAATCACCCTACCATTACACATTAGCGTAAGTGCGTATAACCCGAACGGTTAGTAAGACGCGGTGTTAATAATAATAATGATGATAACAATAATAATAATTTCTCTATCCAACCCCAACCCCCCTTCACCCCGCCCCCTTAATACACATTGAACTAACTAAATGGCGATATTTCGTACATGAGTGAGATTCTTGCTCTGTTTTTAAAAGCGTAATCTACAAAGATACATATGGAAGGATTCTGATAAGAAAAAAATATTTGGAAAATGCAAACAGTTTATTGTTGTAAAATTTGATTGTATTTTTATCCGATATCAGAATGAATGACTGGGTATTGTTATTGTTATTTTCTATCAAGCCCGACAGTTGCACATCACATGACTTGAAGTATAAAACTATATTAAATTTTTTCTTAATTTGGTAATCAATGGATGCTGAAAGAATGCGGTTTGAAAGATAATCCAATAGGTCAATGTGAAAGAATCGTCTTGTTGGTTTGGTCATATGGAGAGGAGAGCATGAGTGCAAGTCGAGTTACGAAGAAAATATATGAGTGTTAGATTTTGTGGATCAAAAAGAAAGACCAGGCCATGTAAGACGTGTTAAATGGTATAAACGAGTATGTGAAAAGAGAAAAGTTAAGGGTTTTAAGAATAAAAGAGCGTGTGAGACTCGGTGTATGGAGGTTGTTGAAGCGAAGGGAGTATGCATGGATAGGGAAGTGTGGAGAAAGTTAGTGAGGATGGATTAGGTATTGAGTTCTTGTTTTTTGAATTATACGCACCATTTCTTTTCTGCCCTGTAAGGAAATGGCGTGACTTGATATGTGTGTGTGTATGTATGTGTATCTATGTATGTGTGTGTATCTATGTGTGTGTATCTATATATGTGTGTGTATCTATATATGTGTGTGTATCTATATGTGTGTTTATCTATATATGTGTGTGTTTATCTATATATGTGTGTTTATCTATATATGTGTGTGTATCTATGGATGTGTGTGTATAGATTGATGTGTGGGTATAGATGGATGTGTGGGTATATATATGGATGTATATATGTATATACGTATGTATGTTAAATATCAGCTCAATTATTCCTACAAAAACTCTACTGTAGTTAGTTTATTTTAATACAAATGTACACACAGGCTGCAATATAGAACAAATATATATTAATAGTATGTGGCCGCCGTAACCAATGTATGTCTTGGAAATATGAACATAATAAGTGCTATTATTCAGATATTTACTATTGGATCGTTGTAGCGATAGGTGAATGCTATCGTGATAAAATATATTCAAAGCCTTTTATTGATAACATTTTCCATTGACTTTCGGTATTTAATGTGCCTGTTCTGAACCAAAAGCTTAATAGAATGAGGCTTCTCAAGTACTTGTCAAACGCTATCAACTTTCTATATATTTTGAACTATTAATATTTAATTTTAAGTAAAAGGTGTGTTTTTTCTCTCAAAATCACAACGATAAATTTAAAACCAACCTCTACCCAGATATCTATTTAATAGTCATATTATATCACTTAAGTTTGAATACAATCGTTATTGTTTTTAACTAAAGATAAATATTTTATTTAACGATATATATTCGTACACAAATGATGGTTTCCATGGTTATGTAAACAAATACAGATGAACCACTGCTCTCGTAGAAGAAAAAGCTGGAAATTTTCTAGGAAATTCAGCCTTCCATTGAAAACAGTTTTTTTAGGCCAACATCCTGTAAAACAAACTTTTAAAATAAGCGCTCAATTTCAAAACGGATTAGTCCATTTTAAATTAATTTCAATGACCAGAAAGGATCCGCTTCGCTTGCCAAGTGATCTAATTACGCTGCTCTTGAGATAGACTAGATTGCCGATGACAGGGAGATCGAGGTTCATATCTCGGCTGGGTGTACTGGGGGTGGATTTTATAATATGGTGTACTATTTTCCCTCCATGCAAATGTGGATACAGTACCTGTAGCGTTTATTACCATAAAATACAAGAGTTAAGGGAATCAGCAAGATTGGACACTATTAAAAATATTAAATGAGGGAACTCAACATTGCCCCATTCAGTAGTTGCGCCTCCTAAGTCGACTCCCCGCACAAACAACATACCTCGATAAACATTACGTACTGACTTAAGTGCGTGAAGATTGTGTAAGCTTGATAAGTGATTCATCGTGGGGCATGTTGGGAAATGTGTGACGTACATGCCCGAAAATACGGTTCTACCTCCGTCTGGTTATCACTTCCCTCTCTTCTTTGTTTTGTGTTTACCTTTGTTTTCGTTACCCCTTTTCCCCCTCTCTGAACAAAAATGTTAGCGTATATAATGGTGAAATTCATATGTGTGATTGACTCTTGACAGAATACTGTCCTAGGACACATATAGGTGTCCAGGATGTTATAAGGTACAAAATTCTATTTCAGATATTATAGTTTAAAATTCTTTCTCGGCCAAATAAATGTTAATATTAGACTTTCCGGAATTTATAGATATTTCCGCAAGGGTATCGCGTAATACTTCGATATCTTGATAAGTAAAATTAGTTATGGTAAATAATGTTTGTCTTTATATAAAGTTTTCTTGACGCAATGTCCCCTTCATGGGCATGCATGATATCAATATTTGCTATATAAATGAAACGCCATATTTTTTTAGAGATGAGTTTCATTGTATGATGGTTAGAACTTATATTCTATCTGGCGTGAGACGCCATATTTTTGCGAAGATTGGTCTTATATTGTTATGAGAATTATGTTATTAACTTATAAGCCAGTCCGGCATAAACTGATATTTTATTCAGTAGTATTTTTGCTATTTATTATAGGTAATCTTTTATTATATCTTTTTAAAAACTTGAAAACCTATGATTGAGTTGAATTAATTGTTTGTGATCGTTTCTGAAGCCCACCTGGTGGGAATTAGGCTTTGTCATCTTAAGGACAATTGGTCCGGTGTTGTATTTATTTAAGTACAAGTGTTAATACTTGGAAAGTATAAAAAGTACTTTAAATTGAATCTTACGTGAAAGTCATTGATGACTCGAGTAATCAATTGTTAATCAAGTTTAAGGTGATTGTTATTGACCCGTGACTATTGCCTTTATAATAGTCTTATATATATATATATATATTTTTTTATTTGTATTATTCAATCTATAATCTATATATATCTTATATCAATAAATAAATTATTATTTACAAATAATATTTTTCTTACGTTTCATATACTTATGTTATATCCTTCACGGATAGCCATAGGGTTTCCAATATTTAAAATATTAAATATTTGTAGAGTGGGTTCGGGGAAGCAAAAGACAGATGGACCTGAGTACGGTCTATTTACCTTGTGATCGTCCTATCGGCTCCTTTGCATTTATTATGTTTTTAGGATTATTATTTAATATAAATGTTGTGCACCAGCCTTTATTCTGTGGTGAATAAGGGCGGTGCTACATTCCTATAAATATAACCTTCATAACCTCTAAAACCATTAGCGTAATTAGTACATCAGCGTATAACTCGAACGGGTAGTAATATGTGGTGCTAAAAAACATATAAAGCGACATTTCTTAAATGACTATGTTCATTTATTGAATCTACAAGATACGAATATCTAGAAACCCACAAATAATCAAATCGTTGACGCGAATAAATCTGATGAAGCGATCAGTATAAATATTACCCACTGGAGTGTAAAAAGTATTTCAATGTGGTCGATAAGTTATTCATGTGGATATGAAAATACGTTTCAGATCATCGTCAAAGATACCGTGAAAACATTTTCCAGTTTTTTTGTTGTTGTTTTTTCAAACGAGCCCTGACAAGAACAAATTATTCTATTGCGACTTCACTTAGAGATAGAATTGACTCCCTATCCGCTTTATTCTATTTCTAATATAGACATTTGTTCTTTTTCTTTATTTCTTAACCCTTTTCCCATCCTAGGTTATTAGTGCACATGCATAAAATAGAGATTTTAAGAAAATAGGGTAAAATAAAAACATTACAATTGGTTTAAGGTTAGATGAAATGGTACGCACTTTTAGGCCAATATTTTTGCAATTTTTATAGCAAAATTTATTTGTTTAGAATACAATAAATAGAATATAAACCCAGTGTTTAAATTTAGATTGATTTTATGAATAAAAATAATCTCAAAATTCTATGAATATTTTTTATGCACCACCTTAAATTTGATTATAAGTTTTTCTCTTTATTCAAATGTACTTCATCAAATTCCGACATTCCAATAACTGTTGCTATTACTGTGCGCAGAAAATAAATACAAGACACATCTAAAAATATGTATTTCATTTATATTGAAACACCTTTTTATATAAAAATTGTTAAATTTATTAGCTTAATCTGCTATTCTTCCATTCCACCTTAACATTCAATGACACATTACTTATTTTAAAAATTGTAATGGTTCGTACTAACTCTGTTAGTTCTCAAATGTAAATGAACCCCTTACTCGAGTATCTTTCCTATCGATTTTCTCTATTTGTTTTTTTATTTGTGTGTGTATTTATGCCCTTTTGTCACCAAACAGCTTGATGCACAAGAACCCAAGTTCTTTTCGGCTGCGTAGCCTATTTGCATACCCAAGTCAGTGGGTAGGTTCAGTTTTTCCCATTAAAAGCTCGATTCTTTGCCGGTGCTATATAGTAAGGAGGCCGTACGCCCGCTGCAAAACGACAAGGGGACGTTATTTATTTGAAATAGTTTAGGACCAAGGGGTAAAAATCCCGGGAACTTGCAAAAATCTAAAAAGGAAAAAAAACATTTTTCCCTCTTTTCTAACCTTTTACTTATTTTATTCTTTTTTTTATCTCTCACCCTCCGGCCCCNCCCTCCGGCCCCCCCCCCCCTTCCCTCCAACCTATCCTCTAACTTGCTTTTTCTTTACCGTGTTCTTATGTTGAAACATCGTCCACGAAATAGAAAACACGCAATCCAATCTGCTTTTTTTTGTCTTTGTTTTTCTTTTCGAATTGTTCCCTTTCATTTTTAGCTCAGCTTTATTTTATATATGTAGAGTACTTCAACCCCCCCCCCCATCACCTCCCCCCTTCCCTTTTCTACACAAACATCATGTTATTTTTTGTCTTGTATGTATTATTGTAAATCTATTTTATCTATTTGTATATTTTACTTCCTGATATCATTGAAATTTATTTTTTATTCAAGAGATAATTATTCATAAAAGTCAAAATATCCACATAAGAAGAGAAAAATTATATTATAACCCTAACTTATCAGCTCTAATGCAAAGCTAAACTAAAAACAGTAAAGGAGAATTCATCGTAAAAAGCAGAACTGAATTTAAAAAAAAAAAACAAAATGTGGTTACTTCTAAAGAGCCATAAAGAAAAATATACGAAGCCTGAACAATATTTCTTATTTGTTTCGTGTTTGTATGAAGTAATGAAATACACTATAACAACTTGTAGGAAACAAATGTTTTATCTTAATTAGCTGAAAATATAAGGATGATGAGTCCAGAGAATTGGTTTTAAAATTGTCAATTTTATTAAATGACATGAACAATATTCATTTTTAAAAATGTCCATGGCGTTAGCCCCCAAGCGAGCTACACAGACCAAGCAGCCGCCACCCTAAACAATGAAAGAGCCAACATTTGCTGATAGAGGGTGTCATGGGATCAGCACAACGAATCCTCTGGTCGTCAATCTTAGTATTTTAGATCGAAGATACTACTTCTTTATTAAAGTAACTCCTCATTCGTCCTCGCTAGGCTGAGTTTGGCTGCGTTCCAAATTCACTAATTCATAGAAAATTTCTGAAAGTACCAGGGATCGAACCCGCGATTTCTGGATCTATAGGCAGGAGCTTTCATCATCTTAAGGAAGCTAGTGACATGGTTTCAAACTCTATACGTTTTTACAAGTTAAATGACATATATACAGTTATCGTTATATGTTAATAGGTTGACATAAAAAACTTAAAAAATTAAATTAATATAAATTTATTTCTAAGGTAAATATGAACTCTACCATCACCGATCACAATTTACTGCCTTCCTATATCCTAGTGGTAATGAAGGCAGGAGGTCGACCCATCTTGGGTTGGGCTTCATTTATATGTGACTATCGGCCAAAACACAACGTTTAGAACATAAGGTAGACCAGAGATTTATCTCAGTCAGCTTCTTTGTCTACTTAGCCAAGGATTCCGGGTTTGACTCCCGGAACGACTGAAAGATTTATCATTTGTGGAATGTGAGTTTACCCTTTTGAAGTGATGAATTAAAGGCAGGGGGTTGGATATATTGTCTGTTCTATATTAAAGTTCATTTTATAAGCCTTGTTCTGAAATAATCAGTTGGTTTAGAAAGTGCACGAAAATATATCAAATAAATTTTAAAAAATAAAAGGTTTATTCGTAGAAGAGAAGTTCTGAGCTGAGCCCTATTTACATATTCCGTATCCGTAAGATGCGCAGTACT
The DNA here is from genome assembly GCA_902151425.1 of Timema shepardi. Taxonomy (NCBI): domain Eukaryota; kingdom Metazoa; phylum Arthropoda; class Insecta; order Phasmatodea; family Timematidae; genus Timema; species Timema shepardi. The sequence goes on along the minus strand of CABFVX010000235.1, from coordinate 253,437 downwards.
CCACACTAACAGATTGCACGGTCTACAAAGTCCTTACCCTTAATCCTTATCACTCCGTAGAATCTGTCTAAACTTTAACTTTATAAGGACTGGTCGATACGAACCTCTAAGGACTACCAATCACAGCCAAGCAAGCGTGCACGTGCATCGAAATGAAAACACCAATGGCATTATCATATCAATTACACTAATTTTAGTTCAGTCGGTGACCTGGTGGTCTAATGGAACGGTGTCAAATTTCTGTGCCGGGGGTTCGGGGTTCAATTCTCGGTCCCGGCACAGATTTATCTGATTGCCCAAACCCTTCCTTCACCTCTGACAAGACATCTTGTGAATATGGGGAATGCCAGTCCTCCACCGTGGTTCGGATCCCACGTTAAACTTTAGGTCCTCCATCTCATCTCACAATCACCCTACCATTACACATTAGTGTAAGTGCGTATAACCCGAACGGGTAGTAAGACGCAAGGCTAATAATAGTAATAATTTAGTTTAGGTCGCTTAAAATATAGAACACCAATAAGGAAAGAACATTAACAAAAATCCGTTAGAGGAATTTGGTCTTGAAAAAAGTGTGGAAATATCTATGGTCATCCTATCATAAACAGGTATCATCGACTCAACTAGATCCGACAAACCCACTTCCAGATATGAGGCCTAAAATCTGTTCAGCGTAGGAATTGTTTTCTGAAAGGCCTTCTACCCTACCAGAAATCTATTCTATAGTAGGATATTGGTAGGAAAAAAGACCTTTAAGAGAGTAATTCCTACCGTGAATGTAGTATACCATGTAAAAGATGGAGATTGTTTAAGAGAGTCAGAACGGGTCACGCTAAAAGTAAAGTAATGCTACATGAATGGGGGAATGGCTGACAGCACCCAAAAAGTCTGCGGGAAATTGGAACAATCCTTATACTTATCACATCGTACATGAATGTCCAAACAGAAAAATTCGAACGAACCAAGTAGGACTTTATTGATGCCATGCGCATAACTATCAACTGGCTGCGTTTATTGGACATTCAACTGTGACATTATCCATCGTGATAAGTCAACAATCTCGATTCAAATTGTTAATCTGCTTTTTATGTTTGTACCATACCTTGTATACGCATATTTTTTTCTGGTTTATAATTAACTGTATCAAGGTTGCAGATAGACGCTATAAGTCAAATAAATTTAAAAAGAACTAACAAGCTCTTGTTATAAAAATATTACCTGTGACTGCACTTAACATAACTTTTAAATACTACCTATCCTGGACTTTTGATAATAGCATTTCATGTAGTTAATTTTATTAATAATTGTTCAGTTGTGAAATCGTCTGCCTCACAGATAATGTCTGAATGCGCTTATCTTGAGAAAATTTCCTTTCGAAGAGTTTAATTAGACGTTGTTTCCAACTTTCACATTGGATGGCACGGTCTCGTGGCTACGGATATGGATACGGACTCTATAGACATGATTTAAATTTCTTAAGGGCATTAAAGACCAAGGACTATAGGTTGCAGAGCTTACGAGCTCTGTAAATGGGGCTATAGATCTCTAATATTCAGCACTGATGATGCCCACCGCGCAGATAACCGGCGCATTTCTCTATTTTTTCAAGTAAGACGAATGTGTTGAGACGCCACAACCACGTGCTTGCTGACGCCATCTTGAAGAAATAAGTGTTCATATCATATTATTGACAACTTCTTTTCTTGGAGAAACAAATCAAATATGCTTTTATTTTCCTAGTTGACGTATTTAACGTACCCTTTCTGAACCGAGTTATTACATAACTTATACTATAACTTTCTAAAACAGACACAATATCCAGCCTCCATCTGTTAATTAATCACTGTGAAAGTGGAAATAAACATTTCACCGATTTTGAATTTTTCCTTCAAGCAGGTTATAGAACCAAAGCCCTTTATTTCAATAGTTAGAGTGGATACAAACTGAGATAAGTTGTCGAACTAAATAATTTAAAGTAGTTTATGTGAATATCAAATATACTTCAAAGTTCAACATTTCTTAGCTATAATTATAATATTATGATATATTTTTACTATTTAATTTAGACATTAAAAAAATTATTGATCGAATTAAAATATAGTAATATGTAAAATATATATTTTTTCCAGAGCTTATTTGGAGCCTTAGGAAAACTTTAAAATTTACAAGACAGTTTTACCAAATTTACATATATAACCTAGTAGTATACATTAAATGTATTTCTGTTTATTTAATATATTGTAACATTTTACAGCACCCTAGAAAAAATGTAGGTCATTGAAACCTTAAGCCAACTTTGATATGTACTTTGATATTTTAATATACCAACGGTGTACGCGTGAAAAAAACCGGTTGATCTCACATAGTAAAGATTGTAGAGCCCAGGATTCAAATCTATGTCGGTTTTACTAGGTTTGCTATTTTCATAAGTGGTTTCCCACCGTCTCATATTGCAATAGAGGTTACAGCTCTTCTAAAATATGCCTTATTTAACCCTGGATATTTTATGTGAAAAATATTAAGAGATGGTGGGAAAAAATCTACATTTTTAAAATCTATTGAAATGAGAGTTTTGTTCTCTAAGATTGTTGAGTATTATTTGTAGCAACCCGCTTCGGTGGCCACATGGTCTACCGCGCTACTCTCGTAGTATACTAGACTGTCGATGACGGTGATATCCAGGTTTGGATCTTGGTAGGGTATACTGAAATAGTTTTTTTCCAAAATGGTTCTTCACTCTCCCTCCACTCTAGTATGAGTACACTTCCTATATATATAAAACTCTCCTAATCCCTAAAACCATTAGCGTACCTAGTACATATATCCGAGCGGATTGTAAGACATGGTGCTAAAAAAATTATTGTACCACTTTTTAATAAATGATTAACAAACAGTTCATTGTAATTATTTTATCTATTGATATTATTTTCTATTTAAAAATGTTTTTAACTATAAGTTTTTCAGAACTACGTCTTTATTAGCGTTTGGGTTAAATGTTTATGTTATAATTACTCTAATATGTTAGGAACGGAAAGTTTAATTTTTGAGGAAATTTACCCGAATCTCTGTGGAGGCAAAGGAGAAAACCATTTAAGAAAAACTGCCCTTGATGATAATTGAGGACGGTTTTGGGACCACAATCTACCCCAAGTGTATAAGGGGTAGTTTACTATTATGGAAAATATTTTTGCCATTCTCATCAGAAATATTTATTCCAAACTGTATTTTTATCATCATTTCTTTAGTTTAATCGCTAATAAACATAAGTTTAAGCTTACGAATAAGAAGAAGTTAATTAAATTCTCCTAGTTATTTTTATTCTGCACTGCTTGTAAAAATAATATTCTATCATTTATAGTATATTTTTTAGACATTTTATGTGCTGATGATAGCAAAAAAGGAAAAAATAAGCAAAGTAAACAAAAAAATTTCATTTCATTTCGGTATAACTTCATCTCTCGTTGAATCTTTATCTCACTCACTCTATCAGGATTTTTATATATGTCGTTTCAACAGCCCCCCCCCCCTACTCTACCCCTACCCTCCTACTCAGATGAAAACCCCTTTTCCACTTCCCGAAGCGAATAAAACAAACATATATTTTAAATCCTTGTATAGAACATCTTCTATACAATGTAACGTCGTATGGATATATGAGTAACTTGGAAGAATTGGAGAGGGGATAGGTTGGAGGGAAATAGGGGCGCAGGAGAGGAGGGGGTGGTTGAACGACAGTTTTTTTGGGGGACTTCAGGTATTAGGGAGATACTTTCTTCGTGGGCGGGAGGGAGGGAGGGATAGATGTGTATTGATCCAAGAAATCACATCTTTCGTAGCCTATACACAGGCCAGTGAAACTTGCAGACATCTTACCAACTGTGTAAAGAAAGTATGGTGGAAGGGGGAAGGAAATAAGGAGGAAAGAAGAGGATTTTGGGGTAAGATATGAATCTTGAAAGATAGAAAAGAAGGACAAAGGGAATACGTTGCGTGGACCCGTGGTGCGGACGCAATCCTGATTTATTTCTACCAACCCTCTTACCCCCCCCCCCCC
>CABFVX010000235.1:192457-249193 GCA_902151425.1 Timema shepardi | reverse complement strand
TGTATAAGAGACAGATGTTTCCGTTTAAGTTTAATACATAAGACCTATAGTATATAAAATCTCCTTTTAAAGATAGAACATAATATTTTTATTGAAAGTATTAATTAAAACAAAACATATATTATATAAATTACAAAATGTATGAAGTTTAATAAAAAAAAATTCAAGTATCAAATAACAAGATACAACCTTAAATATATTAATATTGTAACTTATTTCCAAATTCAAAATACTATGGAGAGAGTAAGTAATAAATAGGTGCTGAAGGAGTGCGGTTTGAATGGGAATTCAATAGGTCATTGCTAGGCCAGCGTGTTACGTTTGTTCGGACATGCTGATAGGATGGCTGTGGATCGAGTGACGAAGTTAAAATATGAAGGTAGAGTATGTGGATCAAAATGAAGGAGTGGACCATGTAAGATGTGGCTAAATGTTGTAGACGAATGAGTTAAAAAGAGGAACATTAAGAGTTTTAAGAATAAAAGAACATGTTATGATAGGATAAGGAAGTATATATACACATGTACGTGCGTATGCATATATATATATATATATATATGTATGCATGTACGTAAGTGTGTATATATATATATATGTTTATATGCATGTACGTAAGTATGTATATATGTATGTACGTAAGTATGTATATATGTATGTACGTAAGTGTATATATATGTATATATATGTATGTATGCATGAACGTAAGTGTGTGTATATATATGTATGTATGCATGTACGTACGTGTGTATATATATATATGTATGTATGCATGTACGTACGTATGTATATATATGTATGTATTTGTGTATGTATATAAAATAGTAAAATTTAAATTACAATATCTTGATGGTGATGTCAGTATATTTATGTTAAATATTAAGTAATTATGTCCATTTATATTTAACTTTGGCCAATTTAATTGCTGCTAATAAATGTTATATTATTTCTAGTTTTTGGTTACTGATCGGCTCATAAAGGTTTAAATCCCAGCCGTGTGTCTTAAAGATGGTTTTCATAAATATTTTCCCACTCCCCTTCTACTCTAATACTTGCACATTATCTATAAATATTTATATTTACCCTCCCGCCCCCCCCCCCCTTACACTATTATTGGAAACAATCACGAATAGCTCTGGGAACTGACTAATTCCCTTCTCCATCTCAAAGGACAAGGCCAAAGCAAATCCAGTTCATGAAGTGGTGGGTAATGCTTGTGCTACCCATTTCATAGACTGGCTAGTTCATGAAATGGGCAGCTCCAAACGTTAAACAATAATTCATTAACTAGTAGAGTTTTTGACATGTCCGCGAAATGGACAATCAAAGAACCGGTTTGGTCCAAACCTCTTTTTAAAAAGTGAAGATTAGAATTATTTAGGTTTGGTTACTTTATACTACTTATTATATAATATCTTAAAGACAATTTGAGATATGGTTTAGCAGATAAGACAATAATTTTCAGATTATTAAAAGGGAAAGATTTCATATGCAATTCTTACCCAATTCGTTTAATGGTCAAAAGAAGAGGCCAGCTCATGGAAAGATCAGAAATTTTTCCATTTCATGAAATGGACAGTTTTACTAAAGGGGTTTTACATATAAATATAATATGTTAAAACATAAACTCTTTAAAATGTTTGTAAACAGTATTTTTAGTTAAATGTAAATGTTACTTAATAAATATAGTCATACAGTGTGAATTGGTTGCCAAGACATTCTGAAGACTTTTCAGGTGACTTTTTGTATTTACTGAAATACTTTCCAACAAGTCTTGGCAGACTTTGCTTGACATTTAGGAATAAAACCGTGAGAAAAAAAAAGATCTTTTATAACAACAAACCAATCAAACCGGTTCGTTTCTTGAGGTTTTAGTTGTTAAAAACCCAGATAACAAAAGGTGAACATTTAAGGTCGGAAGGGGGTGTAAGATGTTTCGGGGTGTGTTGGGGGATGGAGGAATCAAGGAATAGAAGAGTAAGAGAAAATTTTCCCTTTTTATTGGAAAAGAGGAAAACAATGTTTCTTTCGTCTCGTGTTTTTTTTTTATTCCCAGAGCTCTTCGAAACAGATGGTCTGAAGGAAATACTAAAATATTTTAAGAGAAATGTCGCAGATCATTTGGAAAATATCACCAACCATCTTCGTTTTATTTTCAGGTGAAGAAATGATTTTTTTTATTTCCTTTTAAAAACAATCGTCATAAATGTTATGTCTCTGAATCTTTCATAATTGACTGTTAGTTATATTTTAGTGGAACACACAAAGTATAACTGGTGACATGTTGAGAGTAATTTGTTTTTTTTTCCACAAGGAAGAAAATAAAAAACTACTTGAAAGAATTGTCCAATACAGTCTTTGATAGAAAGTGTGTGGGTAGATGGAGGGGGGAGTGTTGAATTTTTCTAGTATATATCAAAAATATCCTTCTAAGACTATACATGATTTAGATACATCCTTTACATTTGAATGAGTTTTATGAAGGGCGTGAACATTTATATTTGATAATATTTGAATAACTCAACTTGAGTTATTTTTATTACAATATTATAATTACGTATATGTTATATTTCCAATAAAATAAATGTAATGTGCGTTGTATTTAATCTCTGATTAAGTGGAAAAGAAGGCTGATGACTTAACTTTCTTGAATAAATGGCTAAAATAATAATGATGATGATAATAATTATTATTATTATTACAAATATATTCAAATCTGAAGTTTATTTGGGAAGCTTCAAAATTAAAAGTAATGCCCATTAGCCTCATTGATCGTACTCATTAGTAAAAATGTTGACAATTTACTAATAAATCCACCTATTGCAGGACTAGATAAATTTTGCATGAATTCATGGATCTCCAAACAACTAGAACCAAATCAATGTTACGACCCAAATGAATTAAATCTCTCCTCCCCCCTCCCACCCCTATTTACACCCCCCTCTCATCCACCCACACTTCTCTATTCTCTTGCCTAAACCAAACACACAGAGCTCTAATCCGCAGAAATGAATATTGCAAGTGGTCAGTACTATATTTGATTCTCGCATGGTTATGTATACAACTAGTTAATTGGACTGGTGAATAGAAAATAAGCCCAGAGCTTGTATTTGATCGTTCATTGACTTGGTGAGAATCTATGCCGTTGTACATGTGGATGCTACCCCCCCCCCCTTCTCCTCCCTTCACCCCTTATTACCACCCAATAGCCCTACACCCTCTCATGTATTTCGGTTTTAGTATTTCATACATTTCATATCCTGTCATTAACTGATAATTTGTTGGGTGTATGGTGTATGGTGTATGAAACAAGTGGGATTGCATAATGAATTTGGTAAAGAGGCCCCTACGTTATTTCACACACCATTGGTTGCTTTAGAGTTTTAAACTAAAAACCAATCTAAACTAAAGCCAATTCATAATAGTGGGATTGAAATGGAACCTTAGTTTGTATTAGCTATACGTGAATGTGGATTATAATTTTATATTTTGATACACTTTTGTAGAAACATTTAGTTTTACCATTAACCAAAACCGTTTCTGTCCTGTGGTTAGTTCAGTTTAGTAAATACTTCCATCTTCTTATCTATTTCTACAAGTTCTCCTTTATTTTCTTCCATCATTCTCCTTTCATTTACTTGATATTTTCTGCTCATCTCATCTCTTTCTTGTGATACTTTGTGGTCTCTTTCTTACATATTCCAACTCCGTAATTCTCCTTTTACGCCAACTCTTGACCAGACAGATTAATTCCTAATCCTCTTTATCATTGTGGCAGCTATCACGATAATAAACATTTACATTCCTTCAACATTTAATCACTAAGTCCTGGACTCAAGCAACAAACATAGTCTTTGATTTAAATGTTTTAGGAGATTAAAAAAAAAAGGTAGCCAGATAATGGCTATTTTTAAATTATTATTATTACTATTAGCACCGCGTCTTACTACCATGTTCGGGTTATACGCACTTACGCTAATGTGTAATGGTAGGGTGATTGTGAGATGAAATGAAGGACCTACAGTTTAACGTGTGATCCCAACCACGGTGGAGGCCTGGCATTCCCCACATTCACATTGTCAGAGGTGAAGGAAGGGTTTGGTAATCAGATAAATCTTTGCCGCGACCGAGGATTGAACCCCGGCCGCCAGCACAGGGGTATGACACCTCACCCCTAGACCGCCAGGTCACCGCGACTATTTTTTAATTAAAAAGCATGTTAATCACAAATTTTTACGTGGTGATCTCGTACAGGATTAGTCCTGATGTAAATATCATTATTATTATCTAAGGTATTTAATGTGAAATTTATTTATCGACTGATTATATCAGCACATGATATATTAGCTAGCTTAAATCTAAACAAGACACACCACCATACCACCAGACGTTAACTTATAATTATTGTAAAAAAGGTAAACCCGCATATAACTATATATAAGTTTATATACTATTCTGGGAATCGAATCTGCGTCCCCTAAGATTAGTTGGATGTGACAATTAAAATTGAGATAAGGCGTCGGATAATATCAATAATAAATACATATAACAAGCGTGTGATTGTGAATATGTTTGAGAGGCTGATACTTAAACAGTTACTGCAATTATTAGAATCAACACAATAACTAGTGAAATATGGCCCTCAATAAGATACGAACCATTATAGCCCAGTGGTATTGTAATGACCTGTGGGGCCAAGTCTCTCGGTTTATAGTCCAGTGACCAGAACTATAATATCCCAGTGGTATAGTAATGACCTTTGAGGCAAAGTTTCTTGGTTTATAATCCAGTGACCAGAACTAGAATAGCCCAGTGGTATAGTTATGACCTGTAAGGCCAAGTTTCTCAGTTTATAGTCCCGTTACCAGAACTAGAATATCCCAGTGGTATAGTTATGACCTGTAAGGCCAAGTTTCTCAGTTTATAGTCCCGTTACCAGAACTAGAATATCCCAGTGTTATAGTAATGACCTTTGAGGCCAAGTTTCTTGGTTTATAGTCCCGTTACCAGAACTAGAATAGCCCAGTGGTATAGTTATGACCTGTAAGGCCAAGTTTCTCGGTTTATAGTCCCGTGACCAGAACTAGAATAGCNCCAGTGTTATAGTAATGACCTTTGAGGCCAAGTTTCTTGATTTATAGTCCCGTTATCAGAACTAGAATAGCCCAGTGGTATAGTTATGACCTGTAAGGCCAAGTTTCTCGGTTTATAGTCCCGTGACCAGAACTAGAATAGCCCAGTGGTAGAGGAGGTGTGTAGTGCCACGCGCCTTTAAGCCTATGCAATTTGTTGTACACGTATACTTGATTAGCTCTTCTGCCACTGTACGTCAAAATTCTGGACACAATAATGGAATGGTATTAACAGCGTATAGGTATTCTGTATTACTTTTGGTCAAAACAAGCTAATGTATAGTTTGGATTATGCATTTACGAACACACACACACACACACATATATATATATATATATTAAAACTAAAATTAATTTTCTTGTTAATAACGACATATTTTATGAGTATAAATTTACATTTAAGGTCTTTTAATAGCAATGTGTTAACTTGAAGCTGTAAAACAAATTTATTTAATCCCCAGGTCTTGCTACCCATTCTGGTTACAACCAATATTATAATTGCAATGATTATTACAGGAGGTTGAAAATACCCCCCTCCCCCTTCCTCCATCCCCCTCAGATACATCTCTGAAACCATTATGGNCCCCCAAACATCTTCGACTCCATTCTCCCTCCTCAGACGCTTATCTGGAACCAGTATAGTTATGGGGCCTAAGCTTACGTGGGAGGTAGCCCCTTAAGACCTTAATGTAAAATAAAATCCCCCTTACAACCCCCCCGACACTCCACAGAAGAGTCAACGGAAAAAAACACCCTCTATTTTTTAGCCCCCTTCAATCGCCAGACGCATCACCGGAACATTTCTTTAAAACAAAAATTTACTTATCCTTTATCCATATATATATATATGTGTGTGTGTTTAGCTTAGACAAAGCCTTTATCAAAGAAAATAATTTTATTTTTTATTTTTACATAAGCATTGTTTAATTGGATCATGGGTTCGCTAGTTTCTTTTAAATTGGAAACAAACAGAATTTTTATGTTTAATCAACTCGCAAAAATATTTTTCTCATAAAACAAAGAAATTCATAAACTTTGTTTTAATTTGAGAAATAAGATCATTTATTACAAAGGTTTTTTTTGTTGCAGTAACATCCTAAATAGAGAACACACCAAAATAAAAATTTAGCTCATTTATTTTAAATTATGTACATGGACAGTCTAAAAATAACTAACCACTGTGAAAAAATAAAATATATTAAATGTTCAAACAATATACTGTTTTAATTAATATAGTTATACCTATCTTTGTGATTACACACTTGCTATAAACTGAAATAATAAAAAACTATAATGTAACATAACAATGTAAATTTTCGTAATAGCAATCTAATTTTAATATGGTATTAATTGTATATTGGGCTGTAAATTAATATTCACTTTGATTCAACCGAGGATATAATATGGGTTATGAAAATATTCCCCCACTCTTTCAATACACATTAATGTTTATTGATATTATCCATATCTAAATATCGTTTTTATTTCGCGATTAATTTGATGGGATTTTTTTTTACCGGCATAATTCGAATTCCTCTGGTTTGACTATTTACCTATAAAATCCAAATTATTCCGCCATCGATTCAATAGATTTGAAATATTTGGGCGAGAATCCATTTTAAATTTCAATGAGATTATTACATTTTTGTTAGCTCATGGTACAAAAATAATAAACTCCCCCTTGGCCAATATATTCTATTAAATTATATGTTAACATCCAATCCCTTATTTAAAGACCAATCTATATGATTCTAGTTTAGTAAATTTTTATAATGTATATACATCATTATCAAAAGATTGTTTTGCGATATATTTTGAGTGGAAAAGTGGAGCATATACATTTCACTGATGGATTTAATTTTTAATTGGTTTCTACTTTGGGGAGAATTTTAATATTAGGCTACAAATTACAAATACATACAATATTTTAGAAGTGGAAAATGGTTTTTAGTTTAGTTTTAAGGGTCAACAAATATCATTATACTAATTACAAGATGATGTAAAATGTTATTTAGACTGAATCGAGACAGTCACGACTGTACCAATGACCTAATGTAGTATTATTGTTGACTGAAGTTTAAGGTTCATATCCTGAATTGGTGTACAGAACAGTGGGTCAACTGCATTTGATTTATCAATATAATTTTCTCTTAACATTTGCTTATTAACAAGCCCACTTAATCATTAGTTATTATGGACGCTTGTATTCAAAATACAAACTGAAAATAAAAAAGTTGATTAAGCCGTGTACTTTATCTTAACTACTGAATGAGAGTACGTCTATTAATAGAACATTTACATATTAAAAAAATAACTAATCTTTGTGTGGCTATTAATGATTTAAGTCTTATGTGATCTAATAAGTTACTTTTGTTAATTATATTTTTCTAATATTTTTTAACAATGCATTTTGTTACCAACGCCAATTAATTCATAGTCATTGTTTTTCCTTACACAGATATTTCATTTTGGTTTAGTATCATAAATCGTCAACAAAATCTGTAGGCCCTGTGTATACACACCAAAATATATGTATGGACAACATTTATAGTCTTATTTTGGATGAATAGATCAAATATAGTCTGACCTAGAGATAATGAATTTTTTCAACTAAAAATTAATTATGAAAGTTTTAATATATTTATATTTACAATAAAATATTTGTTCCAAAAATCGATAGAGATAATGGAGAGTATAAGAAGCTATATAGAAAAATTCTAGATTATGTTTTCATCACAGGACATATAGCATGAATGGGCCAATCTAGTACCAGTTCTTGCTATTGACTGGAAAACCTATTGGAAAGAGATATTGGTAATTCCTAGACATGGATGGAAAGATAACATTGTAATGGACCTGAAAGGGATAGGTTGTAATGAGGTGTATTGGATAGAACTAGCTCAATATAGGGATAGGGTGTAATGAGGTGTATTGGATAGAACTATAACAAGATATGGATAGGGTGTAATGAGGTGTATTGGATATAACTAGCTCAATATAGGGATAGGGTGTAATGAGGTGTATTGGATAGAACTATAACAAGATATGGATAGGGTGTAATGAGGTGTATTGGATAGAACTATATCAAGATATGGATAGGGTGTAATGAGGTGTATTGGATAGAACTATATCAAGATATGGATAGGGTGTAATGAGGTGTATTGGATAGAACTATTATCAAGATATGGATAGGGTGTAATGAGGTGTATTGGATATAACTAGCTCAATATAGGGATAGGGTGTAATGAGGTGTATTGGATATAACTAGCTCAATATAGGGATAGGGTGTAATGAGGTGTATTGGATAGAACTAGCTCAATATAGGGATAGGGTGTAATGAGGTGGACTGGATAGAACTATCTAAAGATAGTGATAGAGTGCAATGAGGTGAACTGGATAGAACTATCTCAAAATAGAGATAGGGTGTAATGAGGTGTATTGAATAGAACTAGCTCAAGATAGGGAGTAATGAGGAGGAATTTATATAACCGGCTCAATATAGGGATAGGTGACTTAATTTTGTAAGAGTGACAGTGAGCTTTTGAATTCATAATACCATAGAGTGATTAAATATCTTTAATATATGTGGGTTGTAGTGTTCACGTTTTTTAGATAGTACCAATGTCTGAAAAATAATAATAAAGTATATTAAATTTATATCACTGTTAAATGCAAAAAAAAATATATATATATATATAAATTTATTCTTAACATAAGTACTGAATATTGTACAGAATGATTCCATTCCGGTTATACAAATGTATTAATTACATTATTATAGTAAGGATAGAGAAGGCTAAATATGGGAGGTAATGTACACTCATTTGAGCGAAGGAAAGGCAAGAGACTATTTAGGAAAAGCGAAACCTTAGTACACCTGATCAGGCCTCAAACTCCGACACCTCCATCACCAACATGAGAGTTGGTGTTCTAAATCATGTAGTTTGTGACGCGATTAGAATACACTCATTTTTTTTGTCAGAATTAGATCTTGAAAATAGATCTTAGTAAAACGAGGGTCAAGGTAAAAAAAAAGGTCATTTTGAGTCAAGGGAATGTAGAATGTGACCGTGGCTTAGTCCGAGACAGAAAAAGGGACAGAAGGGACTTTGTGCGGCCAGGGGGTTGTGCTGAGTGGGAGGGGGGTGAGGGTGTATTATTTTGTGATCCAACAAAAGAAAAACTTACACTGCTGAACTAAACAATAGAAGCGATACTGTGGTGAGTTCCTGTTGGAAAATAGGAGTAAGCTATGTGTGTGTGTGTTCTGTTTCAGCTGCTGAATCTTTGTTTTCTAGCTCTGGGACCCCTCATCCTCCCACAATCCTCATTTTTTCAAAAAGAGAGAGAGATATAGGAGAGGTTGAAAAGCTTGCATTTGTCAGGAGGAATGTATCTAATAGGATAAAGAGAAACTATGTTCTGATATAAGTAAAAAAGTGGTTCATCTCCAACTCCTGCAGGTTTTTTTTAGCACCGAGTTTTACTACCCGTCTGGGCTGAACGCTTATTTAATAATTCCTCTAACGTGTTAGGGATGAAGAAGGTGAATTCAGAGGAAATGTACCCGCATTTACGTAGCAAGAAAGATTAGGAAATGGTTTGGGAAGAAACACCTTCAGTACACTTGACAGAGATTGAACCCCGATCACCCCGTTATCGGCAGTCCAGTCTATTGTGAGAGTGACGCCCTAGAACATGCGGCCAAAATGTTGGGCTCCTCTAAATTAGTACAGTTATGTACAAAAGAAACAATTCACACCAGTAGTTTCTTGGAAAGACGCGTCAGTTTCATTTTGTCTGCCTATTTCAGAGACTGGGGAATTCGCAGTCTAAGTCAATCCAAAGTAACCGAGAAATATTTTCCAAGATGATTTGCCAATCTCCTTACAAGCAAATGGGGATATATTTCCTCTATATTATACCTTCACCATTCCTTTCGAATAGCCCAGATGAGTAGCCGTATTGAACAAAAATCCTAAATATCAATAAATATTACTTCCACTTTTACTTTCTCGCTATCTTACAGGTAGAGAAAGTATTGTGATCGTAAAAAAAATTGAACTCGAGATTTTGATGAATCTCTACGTTTCATGACCCCCCCGAATCCAAAAAAGGAGTTTTTGACTTTCCGTTTGTCTGTCTGTCCCTCCTTGAACTTGAGCCTAAACTGTTTTCCCGATCGGGCTAAATTTCGGTATCTTGGGTTTTCATAGGGTTGCCAAGAGGGATTTTTAGAATTGGATATCTAACACTAAGATTAAAGGTAGTTTACTGAAGGGCAAAAAGAGAAAAATTTGATTTCTCAAAATTGGCTCCAACGATTTTGATTAAAATTCGTATCAAGGCGTAGATTAATATTATAAATAAACTGACTTTTCCCGTGTAAATGACTTTTAGGGTGTTTTACAGGAGCTGAAATTTACGTTTCTCCGCAACTATGAAATACGAAATAACTTATCATTGCAAAATGGTAGTACTATTAAAAATAAAAAAACTTTTATATGGAATATGTTTGTATAAAACCAACAGTTTCTTAGATATTGGCAAATACATTAATACAATTTTGTGAGCTTTAGTTGTAAAAAGATACTACTTACGTTTTAATGCAATAATTCTGCAATGCCATAGAGTAATTAAATATAAGTAAGTCTCTAATAATGATTCTTATTTATCCTTAAATCTCTCAAGAATTTTTTTTTTGTATAAAATTTGTATACATCCATTTTAAACTCTATAGTCAATATTTACATTTTCTATTGGTCAAAATTTATAAATGAGGAATTTGATGGCAATGCGATGACATGAAGATATGCAGCACCTCATAAAATGTCGAAAATTTTAACCAGAAGTCGAAATTTTAGTACGAAGTATTGGCCCTTGTGTACCAAATATTGATATTTTTTATTGGTCCAAACATACCATTGGGGACATTAATTCTTTAAAAATAAAATTATAAAATTTAAAACCGTGACTCTAAAAGAGTTTTACATAAGGGTAGTGCCACTTATTCTTGGGTTAGCTAGTTTATATTATTTCGTTTCACATATTTTATGAGTTTTGAGTAAATAATTCAATTTTTAAACAATAGAGCGAGAAATTCCGTGTGGAGCTCCGTACCATTTATTTCAAATTCCAAGTAATGTGTGTCCTGCAGCTCTCAAATTTGGATGTTTATCCCTATATATATATATATATATATATATATAGTTTTAGACTAAATAGTTCTATATGGAGGAATTGGGGTTCTAAGCACTGTCAGTTTACTAAGCTATATTACTGAATGTTTTCCCAATATACTTCAATGAAAATGAAGGTATATTTCATCTAAAGTTATACCTTCCCTATCCTTATCCTATAAGCGTGATTGATATATTCTTATAACCCAAAAGGTACTAAGTTGTGGTAAAGAAATAGCTTGATTCGACAAAGTTTCGTTTCATTTAATACAATTACAATATCTTATAAGAAATTAAGTCTGTATGCGATAATTTTTATTTTAGTCAAAATTAAGCAGTACACAATATTTAAACGTTTGTAAAACAATGAAAAATATGTAATTTGTTTAATCTATTGATATGTTTTATTTAATAAATTGCGGCTTCATTTAATTTGTCACAAATAAATTATACAAATTTGATCTCAAACTGCATCTACTGATCTTAGGGAATTTAAATCAAGGCGCATCTTTCAGATTGATTTTTCATTAAAATACATATTAAATTTTATCTTACAAATATTAATTATTTAATTAAAAATACATTATTATTCATATAAAAGATTTTTTATTAACTTTGGATAAAATCTAACGCGGGTTGTGGGGGCCACAATACAAATATTTCTACTTAATAAACTTGGGGTCTGCGACACCAAATGTTGGCTCTACGAGACGCCAAATTTGGTGTTGTATGCACATAGAGGGTAGGCAACACGTGCATCTTTAGCGCATAACAAGTAGCAGGTGTTGAATTGCTTGACAACAAGTACCCAAAAAGGAATAGCTTATTCTTTCAAAGATATGGTTTTTAGCCCTGAAAATGGCCCGTATTGAGAGTGAAGAGGCATATCGGCTTAGTAGGTGGATCCATTTCATTTTGAGGAAAAGGTACTCTGGCGGCAGAACCCCTCTTTGACTCTGGCACCGACTTCTCTTCGTTTCTATTTGAGATAAATTCTCATTTCAAAGTGATATTTTCATCTCTTTTTTTTTTGTAACCTCTACGTAAATTTCAAATTTTTTATTACCATATTTATATTGATATTGAACCCTACTCAATGAAATAATAATTGTATTATGTTAATGTTTATGTGCATATACAGCGAAAGGTGAACAATTTTGATAACTTATTTCTATGTACTGATTGGTAGTTCCTTTACTACAGGTGTTCACTGCTCCCTAGATTATTCCTCCAGTTTAATTAGAAAAAACCAACGTTTTATTGTTATAACGATCTTAGGCGTTGCTCTTGCAATAGACTGGATTTCCGACAGTGGAAATATCGTACTTTGAATTCCAAACGGGCTTGGTTTTCCAAAATGTTTGCCACACTCGCTAGGTGCAAATAGGTTTATATATCATCTGAAACTATACCTTTTTAATCTATACACTCTCGTAAGTGTATATATATAAGTGTGTGTGTGTGTGTGTACAACCCGAGCATGTAATAAGGCACAGTTAAAAACATATTGAACTAACACATATTTTTGGTAATGTAACATTTCATTTAGGTGTTCTATTCAAAGTCATTTTAAAAAAAATATTAATTTATAATTTATTTATTATGCTTAAAAATATTTTAAGAGAATATTCTAAATTTTTAAGATTTGAGCTAAAGTAAAATACGGTGTTTAAAAATAATCAATATATTAATCCATCACATCAATCATTGAGGTGTGATAAAATACAATACAAACTAAGGCCAGTTTTTAAAATTATTTTTAACCTTTTTTTACAAATTACATATTGTTCTAGTAGATACATCTGGTTATGTTTTCCACTCATCTCATAGATTTTGAATATTTTTAATGAGAATAGTGGCATTTTAGAATGTTAAAATAAGTCCTAAACAAATTCCTAAATATCTACATTTATTCAAAACTTAGTGTATAGAATTAAACAAAATGCTCCTACTGGACACACATTTTTGATATATTTAGTCAAAAAAAGGTTTTTAATATAAAATATTTTTATATAATTTTGAACATATTTCCATCACACTTTAAAGAAAATAGTTTCCCGGAAAATCAATATTGCTCAATGATCAAAAAGAATAAAAATATCTACACAAAATAATGGAATAAGAATAGCATAGCTATTTTTATTTTTTATTGTGACATTAATAACAGGCTGCATGGATATTCACAAGATTATTTTATGCCCTTTTAGATAGATTAGTTTTAATTTTCAGCTATAAAATGCCAACATTCAGTTAAAACAGATTTTTTTTCAATTCGATCGAGATGAAGCATTGTTTATTTCATTTTATATGGGTTTATATTATAATACACGAGTTTATTAATATCTTATGAACTATTAATTTAGTGATTTCTCGGTTAAGGGAAGGCTTGGGTTTGAATTTTGGCTTGATGAACTGGGGGTGGTTTTTGTAAATTTGATTTTTCACAGTGGCTTTACCACGAGAGCTCGCTCATAGAAATTAAGTGTGAAAGGCATTTGGGAACAACCAATCTTCCTTAACTACTCCACGAGTATATGGGAACTCTACCAGATGGTGCAGGCAGCCCTAACCAGAAGAAGGGCTGTGTTATACACAGCGACAGGTATAAGTCACTTCAAACTCGCCTTCAAGTGGTTGACTTAAGAATTAATTTTGAATATTTTATAAAACACTATAGCAAATAAAACAAAAATATTAAACATGTTAAAAAATTATTATGCACTTAATAATACATTTTTATGGTAACATTTAGATTTACCAATTTATTAAAAAATAAGTGACATCTTTTCAAGTCCAGTTTGTAGAAAAATATTTCAACACATTGTGAGAATGTGCTACATTTTAAAAATCAATAAAAAAATTGATAAGTACTCAAAAAATCAAGCTTGATAAATTTATTTCCTCCATCTGGGGAATTAAGGACATTGTGGGAAGTGTATGTCCTCTTGCTAGGGAGATAAAATATTCCATTGTTTGGAAGCGCGATAAAAGTGAGAATGGCTTTATATATGCTCTAAATTTTATTTCTTCAAGATCGTAAAGAAAATGTGTTTCCTAAAAGATTTAATAAAATATGTGACGCATTTATTTTTCATTGTATATATAGCTTTCCTGGAACAACTGATGTAAAATTAATATCGTGATGCTTCTAAATAGACATGCAGGGTAAAAAAAGGCTTTTGAATATTAAAACACTCGAGGTAAAACAAGATTTAAAGACATACTAAAAAACGAGATTGGAATGTAATTTGATAATTTTAAAGCTTAATTTTTGATAATTAATTATTTTATCCAGATTAAAAATTAGTTTGCTAAGAAATGTTATTTTAAGATGATTTTTACATATAAAAAAATTATTACCTGATATAGAGGTGTAGGAAGGCTATCGATGATTGTACAATAAATATAGATGTATAAAATTTTGTATGCATTATATATTTATTTTTATGTCCTCTAGCTTGGTCCATCAAAGTCGTTGATAAATTTGAAAATTTTGCACTTAAGAGTCTAAAAGGCTTTTTGTAAGACTTTTTGACTCTTTATAAATATTGTTTAGGGAAATATTTTTTTATAAATCTGTTTATTTTCTGTAAAATCTATAGCATGTGTTCGCTTTGTTTATACTTAATTTTATCAACCTAAGATTAAGGTGGGGGCGTAAAGAACGTGAAAAAGGCCAGTGTTTTGACAGTTTTTATAGCAAAACATTTTTTCTTAAAAATAAGTTAAATATTGCTCCAGTAGAGGTATAAAGTTTAATTTTATTCACATGGTAATACCAAAAGTTCTCTAATATCTGATATAAACATACTAGCATTCGATAAGAAATTTTTTTTATTGAATAATTAAATAAAAGAACACCCTTGACAGATATATAAGTACAGCCGAGTATATCATGTGAAGAAAATTAAATTCTATATTTAAACTGGGGATTTATTTTATTTATATTGGCCAAACATTTTTTTAAATATCTGTATATCCCAAAATTTCAGTAGAGTTTACCTTTTCTCGCGTTCTTTACACACCCACCTTAACAATCTAACTTCACTCCTAGTAAGTAATATGATCTTAAGCCGGGTTCACACTTGTGTCATATCCCAAAGAATTATTCTGAACGTTTTTCTAAACTAATACTATTGCGGGTCGTGTTTTACCTGTTCAGTTCTCTTATTCCAAAACTACAACACATGAAAGGTGGGAATTATGGGTCGTGTCAACGATTGCGATGGAATGAGATCTTATCTGCCAAAATGTGTGGTTTTAACCGTTTCCGTGTACATTGTCACCCGTTCCAGACCCGATCATGACGGTTCAACGATACGAGGAACTGATAAAAGTGTGTAACCGACTAAACGAGTTAGTATAGTGTTATACTGGTTAACCGATGATTGGAGATCAGATTTCAAATCCCGGTTGGATGCGCTGAAGGCGTTCTTTCATAAATTATTCCCCCACTCCCTCTACGTTAATTATTATTATTATTATTATTATTATTAGCACCGCGTCTTACTACCCATTCGGGTTGTACGCACTTACGCTAATATGTAATGGTAGGGTGATTGTGAGATGAAGTGGAGAACCTACAGTTTAACGTGGAATCCGAACCACGGTGGAGGCCTGGCTTTCCTCACATTCACAAGATGTATTGTCAGAGGTGAAGGAAGGGTTTGGTAATCAGATGAATCTTTGCCGGGACCGTAGATTGAACCCCGGACCCTCAGAACAGAAGTCCGACACATTACCCCTAGACCGCCACGTCACCCTCTACGTTAATGTTAGTAAAGTTATTCCTAAACTACATCTACATCCCTATTCCACTACCTTAGTGAATGTATGCATATAGTCCGAACAAGTATTGAGATGATGTGGGAAAAAATACCATGAAAGTCATCAACAATAATAATACAACAATCACATTTGTAATGAATTATTTAATATCTGAAACTGACTCTCAAGCCTTAAGGAACTTGAAAGTTCATAGCTGTTATAAAGTAGGATCGATATTCAAGCCTATCATGAAACATCTATCGAGCTTCTTCTTAGATAATAGTAAAATTAAGAGTTGGTCACCTGCTTTGGCAGCCTCATGGTCTAAGGCGTCACTCTCGCGATAGACCAGACGCGTCACTCTCGCGATAGACCAGATGCGTCACCCTCGCGATAGACGAGACGCGTCACTTTCACGATAGACTAGACGTTTCACTCTCACAAAACCCAATACTGCTGAAGATGGAGAGATGTGCGTTTGAATCGAAGTCAGCTGTACTGAGAGTGGCCTTTATCTAAATGATTTCACACGTTTCCTCAACGCAAATGTGGGTACAATCCTTATAAATATTATCCAACCTTCCTCATACAAAAATCATCAACATAATTATTAAATATGCGTATAACCTAAACGGGTAGTAAGTAAGACATTATGTTAAAAAATATAGCCATTTGTCTACATTGAACATTGCGCGATATTTACCGCACGCCATGTTCAGAAATGTTAGATTTTTCAAATATAATTAAAAACCTACTGGGAAATGGCAGGTACTTCAGCTAGTCGTATATAAAAGGAAGATCCTATAACTTAAATAACTATACACACGACTAATGTTAATAATGCCTTTAATATTATTATTATTATTATTAGCACCGCGTCTTACTACCCGTTCGGGTTATACGCACTTACGCTAATGTGTAATGGTAGGGTTGATTATGAGATGAAGATGGAAGACCTACAGTTTAACGTGGAATCCGAACCACGGTGGTAGGTCTGGCATTCCCCACATTCACAAGTTGTGATTAATACACGTCTTGTCAGAGGTGAAGGAAGGGTTTGACAATCAGATAAATCTGTGCCGGGACTGAGGATTGAACCCCGGCCGCCAGCACAGAAGTCTGACACCTTACCTCTAGACCGCCAGGTCACCCTACTTTTAGTTATTGACTGGAATGTTTTTTATAATAAATATAATGACATTTACCCCAAGAGTAAACTTTTACGGTGAGTCTGAAAGGAAATAAATCAGAGAATACTTTATGCTGAACTCTTTGTTTGTGGGAAAAAAGAGGAATCATATTTTATATATCTATTGAGTTCAAAGTGACCAAATTTAGTCTACGCCATTAAAAATATATTAAGCTTTAGGATACTAAGTTTAACCAAATTTTTAATGTAATACTATATCCCTAACGCATATTATTACTACTTTAGAGTATACTACAATTTATTGATGACAAGTAATCTATCGTGTAATAGGCAAACATGATGTATCAATCAATAATCTAAAGGCTCCTAGATACCAGCTTAATGAACAATTATAACCTATTGGCTATTTAAAATATTTAATATGAATGAGGGTTAAATTTGGTGAGACATTCTTAGTATTCAGGTTTTATTCTTCCTTTTAAAATAAATATAATCTAATATGTTGACAAAAGTTAGATAGTTTGTGAATCATGCAATGGCATTTTTTTGGCCAGTAAATTTATATTACAATTCAAACGATTACAGTAATATGTTATAAATAAATGGCCAGTTATAAAATAACGTCATTATAAAATAACTGTTGAAGGCGAAATGGTAAATCTGAAATCGGAACGCCAGAACCTTACACGACATAATATTTTGTGTGATATTTAACTAACTGAGATACGCCAATCAATCTATGTAAATAATCTAATAATAACCTATTTTACGGGGGATATTATTTGACATGTGTCTATTGGTATTAACAGTGACAAGCAAAGTTATCCCAAAGGGATGATTATTGTGTCATTCAGGTACTGTCATGAACACACCAAAGTTAACCACATTCGAAATGTTATTCTCATTGGGTGGATATAGAATTGTACGTATGTAACGTGTAATGTTTATTTTTTCGATTATGATATATTACTTTTTTTTTCAGGGTAAAGTATCGATAAATTAAGGTGGACAATTTAGACGTTAATGTGACAAACATAACAGTTTGTCGAATTAACGAGCTCAAATATTTAGGAACAACTTTAAATAAAAATAGAGATACACCCAATCAGAATTATAAAAATAATAGATTTGGTTAATAAATGTTATTAGCTGGTAAGGAAGGAGTTAGCAGTGCACCTGTGTTCAACAATTGTACAATTCAGGATATACAAAACAACATAGTTTAACAAGTTGATATTTATGGTTTTGAAACATATTTGTTTACCTCACATGCTGAGAATATATTTGTTATTTTCAAAAACTACTTAGAATAAACGGGGATGAAGATAAGAGAGAGGGAATAAAATTACATAATGGTGAGTTTAATACAATGTATTTATTACCAGATAGTGCTAGGATAAATTAATTTCTTTATTTACAGTGTGTATACATGCGCCGCAAATATAATAAATTAGTACCGAGTAAAAGGTATTGACTGGAAAAACTAATGGGAAGAGACCAGTGGGAACACTTCGACACAGATGGGAGGATAATATTAGAATGGATCTGAAAGAGAAAGGATTTAATGAGATGGACTAGATAGAACTAGCTCAAAATAGGAGTAAGGTGTAACGAGGTGGACTGGATAGAACTAGCTCAAGACAGGTATAGGGTGTAATTAGGCGGACTATTTAGAACTAGCTCAAGATAATAGGGTGTAATGAGGTGAACCGATATAAAATAAGCTCGGGATAGTGGGTGTAATGAGGTGGACTGTATATAAATAGCTCGTGATAGGTGGCGTACTTTAATAAGTGTGCAATAAACTATAAATTTGCAATGATGTAGAATAACTAAAAAGGTATTTTAATCAACTTCTCGCTTAAAAATACATCTTGAATACATCCTATGTACAGTTTAGTAGTGTCCCAATAAAAAAAATTCTAGAAATCATTTGATCATTCAACCACAAAATCTGGAATTAAACTTTATTAGTAAAACCTATTTAATGTTTTCGCAGTTTGCTGGTTTGTGTGTGCGTTCTTTATATAGACACTGAGATATATGGTAATTATAAGACAATGAAAATAGCACTTTTAATTTTATTATTATTATTAGCACCGCATCTTACTACCCGTTCGGTTTATACGCACTTACGCTATTGTGTAACGGTAGGGTGATTGTGAGATGAAATGGAGGACCTACACTTTAACGTAGAATCCGAACCACGGTGGAGGCCTGGCATTCCCCACATTCACAAGATGTCTTGTCAGAGAGGTGAAGGAAGGGTTTGGTTATCATATAAATCTGTGCAGGGTCCGAGGATTGAACCCCGACCGCCAGCACAGAAGTCTGACACCTTACCCCTAGACCACCAGGTCACCTTTTATTTTAAAAAATATTTTATTGTTTTATGTAGATATTAGGGATCAGAAAGTCTTATGGGTAAAAGAAGGATACTCTAATAGAATTAATTTTATAAAACATGCTTCGGTGGCCGTATGGTATAAGGCTCAAATCTTATATTAGACTTCTGGTGAGATATAGATTGAGGCTCTAATCTCGATCGAGTGTATTGAGGGGGGAGGGGTTCTTAAATGGTATTACTTCATCCCCCATGTGGATAAATTTCATCTAAAATAGAACCTTCCTCATTCATAACAAAATTAGTGTAATTAGTATACAAGAATATAACTCGAATTGTTAGTAAGACTGTGCGCCGAATACATCATTGAATACGAACCACGTATACGTCTGCAATTGTTTTTTTTCAACAGACGGGACAGTAATATCTAATATCAATAGTATCTAACGTGAACAGACTATACTGACGTAAGAGACCCTTAAATAACATACACATTTTTATGTTGTTAATGGAAAATTGTGGAATATTGAATAACGTTTTGGTCTTGTTTATGTATATTTTTGACTGATTTAATAGTAATATATGTATAACTGACAGAACTTGTTTTATTGCATTGAAGAAATTAAGAGTACATTTTATTAATTATTTTATATTTTGTTTAATGTTTTTATTATTTTACCGTCATAAATAACGTGTCGTGTGGATTTGTGTTTGGGAAAAGATAGGAAGAGCTGGATTTGATTTTATTTTTATTTTTACTATAACATATACGTGATTGTTTTCTCTGTTTACTCTTTAGATATATACATTTAAGGGTGGATATATTTAGAAAGAAAGAAACACAAGTGTATAAGGATTATTTATTTATTGTTTTCTAAATGTAATTTGTTAGCATTCAATAATATTCCGATATTTATTGTTATATTTGAGAATAAAAGAATGACATTTCTGACATATATATACATTTTTTTCTTTTAAAATCATTAAACTCATTAAAAGATAATAATAAAACAAAATGACTATTATATATATCCACATGCACCTGAAAAATATTTTAAATAGTTACATTCTTCAATAAAATATTTGATGATTTTTAAATGGGTTTATAACATGGGATTCTCGATAGCCTATACACACATTTTAAAAATATTATTTCCAGCCAAAATCCTTATAATAACTTATATTACGTTGTAGTTTTCTACAAAATTTACTATTATAACCATTTGTTTAAGTATAATATGTCATTTCTTTAAACATAATTTTGTATTCTCAGTGTATAGTACTTACAAACAAACCCGCTTGGACACTTGCTTTAAACTATGCATACAAGGACCTAGAATTTAACAGTCAAATAAATTAATACAATTAAATTGATATACTAAAATATAATATGGACGCATACCAATGCCAACTATACCTATAATCATTGGAACAGGTATGTATAGTATTTATTAGTACCAACTACCTATCAGCTTCCATGGATTATAATTTTTTAACATTTATCTCTGTAGTACTCCTTATGGATATTTAATTTTCTTTTATAACAAATCTGTCAAAATTAAAAATAAACTTATATTTTGTTAATTTTATTGTTTGTATAGAGCTGCGATTAAGACAAAACTTTCTATATTGAATATTTTTGTTTATTAAAAACAATATTATATTTAAATACTATTTTTAAGTAGAATACCTTGAGAGGAATTGAGATATCTATAAAATTTTAGAAAAAAAAATGAAGCCATTTTGAAGGCAAACATTATATCTTAAATGTTTAGCGCATTCCATTCATCATTTTACTAAACGAATTTATAAATTTAAACTAATTAATTAATTATCCATTGAGGTTCGACCTTTTTGACCCTTGAACTTGAACTTAAGGGCAGGTATATCAACAATATATTGTTTCAGCAAGATGGGGCAACGGCTCATATAGGCAGAACATCAATGCAGGCGCCTCGCAAAATGTTCTCTGGGCACCTCGTTTCACAATTTGCGGACATCTGGTCACCATTTTCACCATATTTAATAGCTCCGGACAAATATTTCTTGTTGGACACTTTAACATAAATAATCATGTCAGACGCACCTCGCACAAGAATAATTCAGAAACTTAAAAGAAATAATTGTGGTGGAAGTTGAACTAAATCAACAATTAACATCATGATAAGCCATGTCAAATTTCGAGGAGAAAATACAACAATGTATTAGATATAATGATGGCCAAATTAAGGACACTGTTTTTTGAAAAATGAAAAATTCAAGGGTATATCAAATATTTTTTAAAATCTTTTGTTGTTATTTTAAGCTTAATTTGAAACATTTTGAGGTTAATATAGTAAACACAAAGTTTTATTAAGGGTGTCAACACTTTATGCCCCACCCTGTATTAAAGTAGCTTGATAGATATTACAGTTTGCTTGAAATATGTGAAATATTTATAAAAACAAATCACGCACACTGCAGGCTGATAGGATTGGTTTTAGATATTTAGAACCAAGACGGCTTCACTAATTGCGAGGTAAAGCCCGCATGGAAAATCAAAGCTGGTGGTGAAGGTAATACACACGTAAAAAAATAAAAAAGTATATATAATCCATACAAATTTATATAAAGTCAGGTAAATGTATTTGTTTTAATATCAGTTTTTCCACCTTTTTCGAGGAACGACGGTTGCATTATCTTAGTGCCAGCATTCATAGCTTGTAATTTCATAAGCCATTGCTACGTATAGCATAAATGGACAATATCACGAGTGTCTTTATTAAAAATAAATTACTTCATAAGTATGGCATTTATTTTTAATATAAATAAACTAGTGAACTTCAGTTTGTGCAGTAACGTAAACAAACTCTATGTCAACTATAATTGTATAGACCCCTGTTCCTAAATATTATTTAAAAAATAAAGCTTTAAAACAATCATATTTATTGTCCATTACTATATTTTAGACTCTTTATTTTTCATTTGCTATGTCTGACAAACTAGAGCAACACAGATTTATTTGAGTAGCTACAATAAATTAACCGCTTGTATAAATAAGGAAGAGTATTATAAAAAACATTAATATGTATGACATTAAATAATATATTTAGACTAATCCAGGTTTATAAGGGAATAATTCCCAACTTAAAAACTGGAAACACAAATATTTATTTTACACTAAAATATACAATACGTACTTAAAAATAAACAGTTTTTTTTTGTTTTAGAAAAGACTAATCAACACTGTTGCCAATTTATCCTACATGACACTTGATTTATAAACTTTGCCTTAAAATTTAGTATTTATCATTATTATATACTTTATCAGTATAAAAAAGAGCTACTGCTATGATTCTCTGTAGCGCTTTTAGGATATAAACAAATTAATAATAACACAAAAGGACTGCCTTAAGGGTTAGTAAAACCTGATGCACACACAACAATTATACAAATCTTGAAAAATATATAAATCGATTTGTGAGAAAATGTTACTTGATAGGAAAGAACTGATGACATTTATTAAATCAGCAAAAAAAAGTTTTAGGAATCGTTAATGGTTTACAAAAACACACAACCATACAGTCAATTGTAATCGTTCAGAAAGCTCCTTAGGTATTAGAAGATAGGCCAGGCACAATGTTTATGATGGTTGCATACCTAATCCCTTACACTAGCAAGAGAAACAACAACGTATTGCAAAATAATAGGTAAGGAATGACTAGAAGATCAAGTTTCTATTCTTGGTTAGGTTTTATTTCCTCATAAGACTCATCCTGTGGCTTAACTGAATCCCTTTCACCGCTAATTCGGGTGCAATACCCGTAACTTATTCTTCTCCTCAATATAGATTGTATTGAACCACTAATACCTCTTTATTAAACTAAAAAAAATAGTTAAGAAACTTTGTTTTCATAATGTATTTGACATTTGCAGTTGGGAATTCATTTTATAATAGAATACAGATACTCTACATATTTTCGCTTGAAGTCTCCAATTAATATTCGAATTTGCTTTAATGAATTTAAAATTTGGTTATCTGAAGTGAGTGCAGTAAATATATTAAGATAAGCTCCAAAACTAAAGTACATAAGACAGCATGAGAAGCTCAGTAAATAGAGCACTCAAGGGAGCAGGAACCGCTCAGCAATTAAATTACACAGCAGAATAAGCATAACTCGGTAATTAAATCACATGAGGCAGAAATATTAGATCAAATATTAATGTACACGCAACAGTATGGGCGCCTCAGAAAATAAATCATCCAAGACAGCAGGATCACATCAAAAATTAAAGGAACACCATATAGCGAGCACAATTCAGTAATTAAAAAACACTTGATAACGGTAGCAGCTCAAACATAAAATAGCACAAGACAGAATGATAAACTCAGTAATTAAAGCACACGTGACAGTAGGAGCAGCACAGAAAATAAAGTACATAAGGCAACAAGAGCGACTCAGATTCAATCACCCACAAGAACTTAAAACTATGCTCAGCTATTGGGTTCATAAGACTTTAAGAGCAATTTATACACTAGCCTTAACAATAACTTAAACAGAAATTTAGAATTGAGCATCCAATAAAACTTAAAGGGTGGCTCAGTAATGAGCGCCCACAAGAATTTGAAGAGCAGATCAGAAATAAGATAATTTGAAGAGCAGCCCAGAGATGTGCATCCACAAGAACTTGAAGAGCAGATCAGATAATAAGATAATTTGAAGAGCAGCTCAGAAATACGATATTTTGAAGAGCAGCCCAGAAATGTGCATCCACAAGAACTCAAAGAGCAAATCAGAAATGAACGTCCAAAAGAAATTGAAGAGCAATCAGAAACTATCAACAATGAGCGGCTCAGAAACGAGCGTTTACAAGACTACAAAAGCAGTTCCATCTTCCTCATGACGTTGAACCAAAGGATTCAAATAAGCTGGTCATTACTGCATTGTCAACCCTCGAATGGTCAGTGTAGAGAGGATGGTTTGTGTGAGAGAGAGAGATAAAGAGAATAGGACTAACATTTGAAGGAAAAGAAAGGGGGCGAAGGGGAAGAGGGTTGCATGTTACCCTTACACAGGGTATGAATGTATAATCCCATGTAATTCCAACAAGGAAATTGAACCGCTAGACTACGGTTGACCAGGCAATCCTACCTTTGCCCCCTGTTCCCCCCCCCCTCCATTAAAAACCTCTTCCCCTCCAAACCTTCACATTAAAATCCTACCTCTGCCACTGTTTTAAGACCCATCCCTTGGGAATAGAGAGAGTAAGGGAATAGGTCGTCAGTTAAAGGGACGCTGATAATGAAGATCCCCCCAAGGTTTGATGGTTTCGCTGTATTATTCAGAGACAGTAGACACTTTGAGGGAGGAGAGGAGTGTATGAAAATGATGTTAGTCTAGCACATGTGTCAATTTTTAAAAATATTTCTTTTGTCTTATTATAATTTTAAGGAAGATAGGAAGGACATGGTTAATAAAATGTTCGTGTTTAGTAGGGAATACATTTAGTGTTTTATAAGCTTTTTTTTCTACAAACAAAACATTGTTTCATCTTGGCTTTAACTGTGTCCAAGTAAACTTTTTTTTTCACTTACTTCAAAAATGGAGTTTAATTATAATTGAGACCTCTCGTGAAAAAGAATATCTCCAGATCATTATAATTTTATTATTGGTTTATTTTCCCGCAATGTCTCATCAACCGTTCTGGTTACACACATATATACTAGTGATAATTTGTTAGGGATAAAGAAGGTTAAACATTAGAGAAAAAATATCCCTGAAAGAAATAGAAAGTAGAATTATATTTGAGAATTAACACCCTCATTACACCCGCCTGAGTTTCGACTCCCGATCTTCCTGTACTCATCAGAACAGACTATCCTACCTAAAGCGGGGTAAACATTGGTCTAGAACTTCCAAGAAGTTATATTCTACCAGATTACAGACGTCAATGAAGAGTTGTGAGCTTGAGAGACCACCACATACTCGCCTGTCATACGCCAATCATGATAATGTCCTCCTGAGGGGAAGATGTACATGTGGTATCACAACCTTTATGTCGGGGGAAAGAGGGAACATTGAGCCAGGGAGGGGCTCGTACCGGGGAATTTGGGTGGTAATTCCATATCAGTAAAACCACGACAGTATTTGATTGTTTGTACAGTGTCTCTGTATATTCTTTAGTATTTAAATGTAGGGGACACCATTTAAGTTTCAATATTTTTATAGTTTTTTTTGTTTATTAGGTGTATCTGGCAATTTCACAGTATTGGAGGGCCAAATAAAACATTTAAATCTTCTATTTTTCATTTCAATCTTGTCATGTGAACTATTTTTATGTAAATAAGTCAGATCCCTTCCTTTTACTATGCATTTTAACTATAGAAGAACCAGGGGTAGCTATAATTTTTATCCGATCAAGTTATGATATTTATCTTTTAAGTAAATATTTCCGGGCTCCTCCTTTTACCGAGGAGATTTTAATAAAAAATCAATAATTTTAGAGTTATTTTGATATTTTCATAGGTGTATCTGGCAACTTCACAGAATTGAACACATTATTTAAATTGTATATTTAAAAAATAATCGTGTCATGTGATCTATTTCTATGTAGGTAAGTTTGAGCCTTTCCTTTTACCATAATATGTGTTCACTAAAGAACAGCCAGGAGAGGATATAGTTTTTATCCGGTCGAGTTATGTGATCTTTCTTTAAGTAGATAATTCCAAGCTCTTCCTTTTACAAAGGGGAGTTTTATATGAAAAATCAATATTTTTAGAGTTATTTTGATATTTTTAGGTATTTAGGCAATTTCGTAGTATTGAAGTACCAAATACAACATTTAAATTTTCTACTTTTCATCTGGTCTTCATTTGAACTAAATTTATGTAAGCAAGTCGAAGCCCTTCATTTTACCTAGGGGAGTTTTTATTTTAAAAAAATAGATATTTTAAAGATATTTTGATTGTTTTTGTTCCGTTGAACCTCTATATTGACGCTTGGTACCACTCAGATTTAACACAATCTTTATATACTTGTATATTCTTATAATATATTTATAGCCATATATAGTGTACTATCAAACATTATTACCAGAAATACCTTTATTTAAAATATATTCTCCACTCAAGTTTTAAATTATGTATATAAATATTATTCTTATATTCATGTACATACGTGGAGGTATCAAATATTTCAAGACTAGTTCTGTAAAATGTAAATAAATTATCTTATTTGAATTTGGCCAATATCTCTTTCAAACTAGTTCCCTTGTGCAGTGATACAACGATACCAGAACTTTTTTTCACCTTTGGAAAGCTCCCTGGGAGTCCTGGTTTCGAAGCGTGCACAACACTGCCTGCGATTCACGCTTGATCTCATTCATGGTGTCTAACCGACGACCCTAGAGCTTTAACTTAATCTTAGGGAAGAGGAAGAAGTCACAGGGGGGCCAAATCCAGTAATTACGGGGGGTGAGGAGTGATGATCACGTTGTTGAGTCCAATAAACTCACGCGTTTTCATCGCTGTGTGTGCGGGTGCGTTGTCATGTTGGAGCATCCAATTGCCCGCATGCCACAGTTCTGGTCTTTTCCACCCAGCGTCCTTCCTCAGATACCTCAGATCATGACAGTAGAACTCTGCGTTAACAGCCAGGCTCAGGGGTAATATTAATTATCAAAATTGACCTCATAAGTACGAAAACCTTACGTAGGTGTATTTTATTCACTCTGAACACGTCCGTATTAGAAATGCTCGTCACATGTTACTATTATTTTATGTTTTATATTAGAGTGAGTCAGTGCTTACAAAAAAGGCGGGAAGTCAGAATCCAATCACCATGACTTACGAAAAGGCAGGAAGTCAGAATCCAATCACCATGAATTACGAAAAGGCGGGAAGTCAGAATCCAAATACCAGTTCCTTCAACCAAGCTACTCTTGCATATGTCGTGCGCGTCATTGTTCGTCCAGCTCTCGTCGGTGTTATAAGTAGTAAAAAGAGCGTATCTATTAATTGTGGCGTTGGTTTCTGATACACGTGTTAGTGATATGAAAGAACAGTTTCAAAGGAAACTAGGCGAAATGAACAAAAGTTATTTCAGTGATTTTTTTTAAGAACGAAAAGTATTATGAACTAGTGAATGACGTGAAGGGGGTGAGGAAAACTTTAAATAAATCGTGCAAAGACAACAGGAGTGTAAAAAGGTTTGACGTTTTAACAATAAATGAGACAAAGAAATTAATTGTCCCTACTACAAAGACTAATGGTAAAATAATATTTTGTGGTCAGGAGATGTCATAAAAAAAGGTTTAGTTGTGAAACCTATGATTTTTAATAAAATTAATGATCTGTATAAAGTAGATCTAATATATATGCAAACCTATACATACGGAGAATTCAAATTCATTATGTTTTATCAATATCATCTCAGCAAATATGTGAGTATACGTTCTATAAAACTAAAACTACAACTAAACTTGCTTATAATTTAATTGATGTATTTTATTTCATTGGGGCTCCAAGTGTACTGCAGTCTTACAATAGTAGAGAGTTTTCTAATAAGGATAAAAATGAACTTAAAAACATGTGGGAAGGGTTGACGTCGTCCATGGTAGACCTCATCATTCACAAAGTCAATGAAATGTCTAGTGTGCGAACCAAGATGTAGGAACTATTATATTTACTTGGTTGGAAAATAACAATTCAAAACAGTGGAAAGAGGACCTGAGATTTTGTCAATTCCGTAAAAACCGTGTATTACCTTGTGGAATACAGCATACACCGTTCGAAGCAATGTTGAGTCGTAAAGCTCATATCGGCTTAAACTCATATGTGCTACCAAATAATGTCCTGAATATATTAGTTTCAGAAGACGACAATCAACATGCTCTAAATACCGTTCACGAAGAGTTTAACCAAAGTGATAATTCTGCCAAAAAATGATAAAGTGATAAACTCTAGTTAGGTTATTACTAAAAATCAAATTCCAGTAAAAACGAATAAAAATATGTTGTATCTGTGAATTATATTATAAAGATAGTAATGCGTGTAACTTTTTTTCATTCAGTTTATGATACATGTGAAGTAAGAGAAGACAGCAAATTGTATTATATAAGATGTCATAATAAGAAACGACAATGAAAATAAATGACCAAGGCTCTCTAAGCCTTGGAAAAACAGGCAGAGAAAATTAAACTATCAAGTGAAAAAGCGTTTCTAAAACTGGACATTGGAACAACAGGGAAAATTCAAATTTCTATCATAGGTATAAGTAAAGTCGATACAAATAATATTCTGGGGCTGGTTTTAGAAGTGACTGATGGCGTTAATTAAAAATTAGGTACTTCAAACGGTACAATCAACTGTATTTTCTCAAGAAATTAAATAAATGATTGTAAAGAATCATTTTTGAAAGCACAGGACATCCATATAAATAAAGTCTTAGAGAAGCAAGCAGAAAAGATTCGCGTACTTGGGGCAAAGGTACGTTCAAGGTTCTTGAAAGCAGGAAAGTTCAAATAAAAAATGTAAATGCAATGCAAACGGCATAAAATGCAAATCAAAATGTCATCTCTCTCCCCCTTGCACCAACAAATGAAATGCTAGTCCGTTATAAGATTTGATATTTTCCGTTTGTATACTTTTCATGTTTATCGTGTGATTTTTTTATCACTATTACATTAATATAAACATTCTACTTCATTTGATTTTAATTTAATAATTTGAACATCTCTTTACAGAAGAGACATTTAATTATGTAGTTTCTTAATTGTTTGGTAAAGTTTGTGTATTTTTTTCAATTAAGTGTTATTCGTCTCCACCACGCACCAACAAATAAACTGTCTGTTAGTCTATATTCTACAATTATTTAAGTTTTTTTATGATTATCATTGAACAATTTATTATTATTTGTAAATTTCTAGTCCTATTACATAAATGTAATTATGTTATTTCAAACGATTTTAATTTACCAAATTTAAAATCATTCTTACAGAAGATATTTAATTCTTTAGTAAATTTATAAATTTTCTTCAATTTAATCTAATTAAATTGTAATATTTATCAATATTTTTTATTAGCATTATTCTTTACATTGATATCAGAGTCGTGATTTGCCCAAAGACGATCGGTCGGATCTTGATTTTCCGGACATATCCCTAAATACAAAGATAAATCAGGCTTTTCCAAAATACATCGGGTTTCGCCCAAAACTGATGGCCAGATCACGATCTGTCCAGAATTCGGGCTTTGCCCTTAACATATATATGAATATGTATTTTTGATATTGATCATAGAAGAGCAGATGACAGCTATATTTTTAAACGATTGTGATAACAATTAACATCAAAGGATTAAGTTCTAACATCCGTTTTGTTGATGAATGGATTTTGAATCATCATATATACCCATATTCAGGAAGTAGTGTGTTCCAGGATCATTTCAGTACTGCCTATTGTTGTGCTACATGGGAGACTTATCAAGCAGAGAAGCTCTCATTTACACAGGTGCTTACTGTAAACACATTTCAGAATATATTTACTCTTTTACGTTTGGGAGCCAAGGGCTGGAAGGCAATTTTTTAATGTGGTCGTAGCTTAAGTATACCAAGACTTGGCTTGACGTGTATCATAAACAAAGATTTTCCTCATGACGCAACGTATTCTGTGTTTTTTTTTCAAGCTGACAACGTTGATCTATGAATGTAGGCATGAGGGGAGAGGAGTTTCCATTCCTATTATGGCCTTGAAACCCACAAACAAATGACTAATTTAAAAGGACAGATATATTAATTCAGAAATACTCATTAGGAAACAAAGAGCATCGTACATTTACAGTCAAGAGATAAACCCAACTGCGGGATAAAAAAATAATAGAAACAAGAGATAGACCCAACTGTGGGATAAAAATATAGAAACAAGAGGTAAACCCAACTGTGGGATAAAAATATAGAAACAAGAGGTAAACCCAATTGTGGGATAAAAAACAAAAAAAAAGTTACTTGCGTTTCTTACTTTTTTTGTAATGGCCCTAAAAGGCAACTAGGTTGTCGTGGATTGCAATTGGATGCTGGGGATGGCAAACATTTGGGACCATTTTCAGAAATTCCAGTTGAAACTGACTCTGAGGGGAAGAACCTTAATTGTTGTTTTAAATCAATTACATAATATTATAAATTATAACTAAAATTACCTGGCTTACTAGATTGAAATAACGTTATTTCGTAAATTATTGATAACAAATGACCTGAAGCGTTTCGTGAGATATTTGTAAAAGACAAAAGTGAATAATGCTTGTCGACTTAATAGTCCTATACATTTTGGTGTGAAAACATCCCACTTGCATTCTCAAATTCCGCCTATGAGAACATGTGGTGTTGTTGGTCGTGTTTCATCGGCGAATAAGAAGATGATGAGGATTATCTAGAGGTGTAGTAGGTTTCCTCCCTTCAATTCGTCGAACTTACCGAATAGTTTTACCATAATTGTCAGTGACTTAGATGATCCAAACCAATCCTTAAAACAGTTTATCTTATACCAAGGAAGTGTTTTGATAAACTGCTTACACTAATTTGAGAAGCGTGAAGAAATCCGACTCCATTGTCATATCTTCACACTGTTGTTAATATTATATTATTGGCAGTAATTCCTAATCTTTGCAGTAACTTGTGTTGGCATCTTGCACATGAAAAATGCTTGAGGTATTGTCTCACACGAGATTCATGTGAGACTGAGTGGTTGGTAATTGTGATGCATGTGTATGTTGGTGCTATAATTACCTTGAGCTAGCATCCAACTAGCATATGAGTGGACTGACTGGTATTTGCAGCCTGAAAGTGGTAGACAAATGTATGGCATCTCTTAGAACATTGTGGCCACAGAAGTTGGTTTTTATTAATTTAAATATCAAAACAGAAAGTACTCGTAGATAATCAATAGTATTAACTTGTGAGAGCTATAGTCATAGAGACTAGAGATGTCACTTTGGATTTCTGATTATTTCTATTTCTCTTTGTCTATCACTCTTTTACACGCACAAAAACAATATATTCCCAACATTAACTCCAGCCAATCTCTTCCGTTACTATCCAGTCCTGAATTGGGAATACATGAAAAGTGGGCTCGGTGTAACTTACGCTCAAACGGAATGTTGTTAAATTTGGGCTCAATCAGCTTGGCTTTACCAAATACCTGGAAGACCACGGTCAAGTAGTGCACCTGCGTATGAATCACATCTGAGAGAAATGCCCCTAAATTAGAAATTCACCCTTTTGCCAACAACTATTTATTCCATTTCATTTCTGCTGTGACTTTATCAGGGTGCACTATGGCATTTCTTACAACAACCAAGCTAGTCTAACCAGACCTAACCTAACCTAACCTAACCTGAACACCCGATATATTAAAATGCTAACTTAGAAATACCTATGATAAAATGGAAGTTGTGGGTGGATATTTCACTGGGCTTATATTTATGTGACAGGAACCTTCGTGACACCATTGCTGTGAAAATATTAAATTTTGAGAGAACTGTACGAGAGTTGTATGAGAAAGTTTTATGTAGAGAGATTAAAGAAGAGAAAAATAATAAGGAAGATAGAGAGGGAAAGAGAAAAGTGAACAGTCAAACGGTTACTCTAAACCAAACAAGACATTTTTTGTTGCTTAGTTTAAAAGGATTGATAGATTTGGTTCAAAATTGATATTAAAAATTTATATAGTCATAGATAAAGAAAAACAAAAAAAAAGTGTTTGGACTATTTCTTTAAAATTAAGTGTAGTTTTACTGAATAATAAAGTTTTTAAATGGCTTTAAAGATTTAAGAAAATCCAGAGAGCGTATCTTTGTTTTAAGAATAATAATCATATTAGCGTGTTTTATTGATAAACGGACATTAAATATTTCCTTAAATAATACAGTATATTATAAGAGAAAGTATATGTACAACTGGGCCACACCATTTATTTTTTAGCAACATTGTTTATCTTTAATCGAGGTCTTTCAAAACATATCTTCTTTAAGGATTTAGGTTTAAAATATAAACGATCGAGGGTAAACTTGGGGCTTATCATTTTAGATTTTGAAATTTAATGCAAGAATGACGTTTTAAATCGCGTGAGCAATGATTATTATTTATTAATATACTGTATTATTAAATATAAAGTATAAAGAGAAAAGTTTAGACAATAGTAATGATAAGAATATGGAGGGAGTGAGGTTAACTGTTTACAAAACTAATATTACTATCTTTAAAAAAAGTTAAGAAATTCATACAAGTGACCCGACGTAAAAAAATAGATATAATATTTGTTCTAGTATATTTTTATAAATGTCAGAAATTTTTCTTCATTATTAAAATCGTACAGTATTTGATCACCATTGTTCACTATAACGTTATATTCCACCTGCATGGTTAGATTCCTTTACTTATGCTGGTCGAATCTTAAAGCAACAATCCTTAAAAGAAAAAATTGAACCCTCAAATCCTGTTACAAAACGTCCGTTATAAAGTGGCCAATATGTAGTACCAACTTTCAAACTCGCAGGAAAAAAATAAACTTTACCCGTTTATACGTTACTGGATATTTTTTTCTACAAACCCGTTCATATGTATAAAGGATCCCCTTAAAAAAACACACACGCGCAAAAGTTTCAAATCGAAAATGTTTTGCGTGTGTGTAATAAAAAGTGTGTCGAATGTTGATGTGAACGTTAAGAGGAACCCCTCGCGTTCAAGGACTTTCACCCCTTCCTCTTTCCAACCCCTCCCCTTTACCCCTTCAATTAACCTACACCCCCTTTTCACCCCTGTAGGGTCATCAAGTCGTAACATAAACAAAACTCATCACGTCATGCATGGTCCAGGAAATGAAAATAACACGACCACATACATTCTACACCCATTCTTTTGTATTTATTTTATTTTCTACTGTGTGTGATAAAAATTACAGTGCGGGTGAGACGGATAGATGCGCTTGTAAAATGGGGCAATAGAGAGGGGGGAAATGGAGTTAAAAGAACTCGTTTTGTAATAAGTGTGTCTCCCTTTTCATTAAAAAAAATAATAAAAAACTACCTACTATTTTCTTTCTCGTTGATATTCCAAATATAATTTAAAAAATATATATAGTCGTATATGCCTCATTGTAGATACATATATTTTTTGTTTGAAATAATCATATTAAAAAGTTCTTTTTTTTTTACCAAAACCTAGATAATTACCGTTATATATTTGTTGGTTTGTTGAAATTGGACATAGTCAGTGTTTTGTGTGCTTCATAACCCGTGTGTTGTCCATCTATTAGGTAGTAATGTTCCGTAATTTAATTTGTTTGATGTAGAGACAGTAAAACATAAAATTAAAATACAATCTCACCATTTTACACAAAAGCTGTGTGGATGATTTTTTAAAGCCATTTTTTATGGATCAAACCTGATACGGTGGTCGAATTGAATCGGATTTATGAATGAGTGGAGATCTGGGTTCAATAACTTGTCGGGTTTACTCAGGATTGTTTTTTAAAATCCTAATTGATTCAACCACTATCACTCCATGTATATACATCGGCTGAAAAAAATTATCACCTTCTCACCCTTAACCGATATGAGAATAACTCAAAACTTTTAATTTTGTCAGCGCGTATCACCCACTTTGCATTCCTGTTTTCCTCATGAGATATGTACTATTTAATTTAAGGAGTTATGACTCACTTCAGTGTTTGAATGGTATAAATAGTCACACTTATACTGGACTGGCCTGGTGAAGACGGGGATATTCGGATTAAATTCCCAGTCTAGTCTACTGAGCCTTGTTTTTCTTAAATTGTTTCCCACTCTCTTTCCACGCAAATACGGATAAATTACCTCTAAAATGCTTTCTTCCTCATATCTACCTTATTAGAGTAATTATCTACACTAATATTATAAAGAAGAAAGATTTGAATTTTTTTTAATGGATAGACTCAAAAACTACTGGACCGATTTTAAAAACTCTTTCACCAATATAAAGCTACATTATCAGCGAGTAACATAGCCTATATTTTATTTTGAAAATTTAATTTATCCCTGATAAAAATGTTGATAGTCACTTATATTTTATGGTAGAGTCTATGATGATTCTTCAATATGTGTGTTGAAAATAATAATGCGGTGGGTGGGGAGGGGAAGGGTATAGTCATATATGTATAAACTGGACAGGTAACAAGACGTGGCGATAAAATAAAGGAGAGTTTAGGTTGAGTAATGTTTAGCTTAGTGGATATATACCTGCATTTGAGGGAGGGAGAGGTTAAAACCATTTAGTGGAAACCATTCTTAATACAGCTGACACGAATATTACTCTTCAATTTTGTATCATCGGCAGTGTTTATATCCCGATAGTGACGCCTTCAACCATTCGACTACTGAAACATATAAAAATGGATATAAAGTTTATAATAAATATAGTATTTATGGTTATCAATTGCGAACGTGAATTTTATATGTGGTTTTCTTACGAAAATCTAATTTCATTTATTATTTTACCTTATCTTTGTATATTACCGGTCATAAAAGTGACTCCTCTTCAAATCTACGGGGCACTTAAAAATGTGTGTGTGTACGGGTTGATGTTATGACTGAGGAAATTTAGATTTTAAGGGATCAGTTTGATTATTTAATGGTAAGCGTTGGTTTAGGGGAGCAAAGTGTGGGGGAAGGAGGGGAGGACTTTCCAATCAACTAGTGATAAATCACTTCAATACGTGACTTATCTTGTTAGTCTGTCAATATGTCGGTTATCTATTGATATTTGAAAAATATGATATTTCAAAACTTCTTAATAAGTCACGTATGTTGTAAAATCTTCATCATCATCATAATGAAGAGCTACCAGCCATTGGCTGGGTCTGTTTGGAACATAAGCCTCATCCACCTCCTTCTTTCTTCCCACCATCTCTCTCCCTCCCCCTTGTTCCAGTCCTCTCCTCTTTCCTCCACACTCCTCCTTACTTTCTTCAGTCATCTGTCCTTTGGTCTTCCTCTCTTCCTCCAGCTGGTTCAAGTCTTCTGATATCTCCTCCACACTCCTTCTTACTCCCTTCAGTCATCTGTCCTAGGTCTTCCTCTCTTCCTCCCCCTTGTTTCCAGTCCTCTCTTCTCTCCTCCACACTCCTCCTTACTCTCTTCAGTCATCTGTCCTTTGGTCTTACTCTCTTCCTCCAGCTGGTTCAAGTCTTCTGCTATCTCCTCCACACTCCTTCTTACTCCCTTCAGTCATCTGTCCTAGGTCTTCCTCTCTTCCTCCCCCTTGTTCCAGTCCTCTCTTCTCTCCTCCACACTCCTCCTTACTCTCTTCAGTCATCTGTCCTTTGGTCTTACTCTCTTCCTCCCCCTTGTTCCAGTCCTCAACTCTCTCCTCCACACTCCTTCTTACTCCCTTCAGGCATCTGTCCTTTGGTCTTCCTCTCTTTCTCCAGCTGGTTTCAGTCTTCTCCTCTCTCCTCCACATTCCTCCTTACTACCTTCATATATTTGTCCCTAGATCTTCCTCTCAGCCTTCACCTTATTCCTGTCCTCTCCTCTCTCCTCCACACTCCTCGTTACTCCCTTCTGTCCTTTGGCCTTCCTCTCTTCCTCCAGCTTGTTCCAGTCTTATCCTCTTTCCTCCACACTCCTCCTTACTCCCTTCTGTCCTTTGGCCTTCCTCTCTTCCTCCAGCTTGTTCCTGTCCTCTCCTCTCTCCTCCACACTCCTCCTTACTCTCTTCAGTCATCTGTCCTTTGGTCTTCCTCTCTTCCTCCAGCTGGTTCAAGTCTTCTCCTCTCTCCTCCACACTCCTCCTTACTCCCTTCTGTCCTTTGGCCTTCCTCTCTTCCTCCAGCTTGTTCCTGTCTTCTGCTATCTCCTCCACAATCCTCCTTACTCCCTTCAACCATCTGTCCTAGGTCTTCCTCTCGGCCTCCACCTTGTTCCTGTCCTCTCCTCTCTTTCTCTCTCTCTCTCCATTTATCCCATATGACAAGTTTCAAAATAAATAATAAAAGTATATATCCAGATAGTAAACCAACGTTTGATTAATTTATTTTTCAGTTTCAAATATAAATACTTTTGTTTACTTTTTTTTAGAGAAAAAGTCGTGTAGCTTTGAGACGTCTTGACCTTAAGAACCTGTTGGATATGGACATTTGGGTTTCTTCGGAATCCAAAAAGGGGGATTCACATTGTGTCCGTCTCTTTTTGGTGTATGTTCAGTACTTTCAAAAAACAGTTTGATGGATTTAATTTAAACTAGATATCTAGATGTTATGGTTCTACCTTGAAATCTAGTCTTGTTGTGGATTCTAGATGTTAAATTTGTAGATGTATTTAATGAGCCTTAACTTTCTCGCTATCCCCCAGAGAGAGAAGCTATTGTGATTGTCAAAAATATAACTCGAGATTTGGATGGATTTAGACGTTTCATTACTTTTGCCGTCGTTCTATGATGATGCATCTCGGAATAGAACCGACACAATTCTACCGGCTAGGTTGGAAAAAGGTATCGAGGTTTTTCATAGGCCTCCACCAGTTTCTTAAATCGGTTATCTTAACCTAAATTAAAGGATGGTTTTCTAAAAGTACAAAAAGAGAAAAAAAAAAATTTTATCAAAATATGTTATAAATATTTTGAATGAAATATATATCTATCAATCATTTGGCATTACAAAAGAAAATCCGGTATTATTTTCCCATGAAAATGATTTTCAGGATACTTTACATAAGCTGCATTTTTCAATTTTGATCATATATCGGTAAAACTTTTAGATATGAAATAACTTACAACTGAATATGAGTACGACTATTAAAAATTAAAAATATTTTAGATAAAATACATGTGTATAAAATCAAATTTTTCTCAGACACTATCAAATATAATATTAAATTGAGGTTTTGAATATTGGGAGTTGCTACTTTTACTTATTATGTTTCTGTATTGGTCGAGTGTGGTGTTTTCTTTTTTTCAATCGTGTTTATGCAAAAAGTTTTTTTAAAAATATCTTATGTGACTTAAGTAGGCCTAAATGTATCCCTTTTTAGGTAAAGAAGCTATATATTTTGTTCGATACTGCGAAATATTTATTTTCAAAATCCATATCTATAAAATAACTCCATATAATTTTTTAAAAGTAAATAATCTCTTAATGTTAGCTTACTTTGTACTGATTTTATAAAATTAGATATTTTGCCTCTATGACAACTATTTTATTTAAAAGTGTTTTATATAAAAGATAATATAGTGTATTTACAAGAAATAATAGCTTACTGGGGACTGATTTTATAAATCTTATAAATATTGTTCTAAATGTATATCTTACGAGTGTTATAGTCAGGTAATAGAATAATACACGATTTAATTTTTTGAAGAATTTTTTTTATCACCTCATCTTACCACTTATTCTGGTTGTACTCATATATGAAAATTACTCTAATGGAATTGGTATGAAGAAGGCAGTGTTTTAAAGGTAATGTACTCGCATTTGAATGGAATGAGAGTGAGAAAGCACTTGGGAAGACCACTCTCATTTGATACTACTGAGATCACCGATGATTCCGTGATCAGTTGGCCGGTTTAACATGAGTGACGCCTTAGAGAATTCAGCCTTTGAAGCGAGTGTAAACTTATTTAAGACTGGCTTATTGATAGCTGATATTTGAAATCTATTTTTCAAACTATTATATTCTGTACGATAAACAAGCTCATGCTCCACCTAATCCCAATGTAAGGATTGTAGGACTAACTATAGGTAATGTAAACTAACCAACTGCATTTTTTAATCAATGAGAAGAGTAATTGACCACAATTAGATAGATGAGATAATTGTGATAAAGCTACCCTCAATTTTTCCAGGTAAGTATCCACCCCATCCCTAAAGCTTAAGCGAGACATTTCCAGGGTTTTTGCAGTATTATAGTAAAATAAATTTTTTGCCAAAATAAATAAAATATTTCTCCAATTCAAACAAAGTTTTTTTTTTTCATATGTTGATATCAACAGTTCCTGAATATCTGTCAAGAGCGTGGGGGAATTATTTACCAAACTTTTAAAATGAAGAAAAAAAGTTCTCATTAAATACCAGAGCACCCTTGACGGATAATAAAGAAATGTTGTGGTTACCATGTGATTAAAATAAAATTCTATGTTTGTACTGGAAGAATATTTTATTTATTTTTTGCAAAAAAAAAGAAGAAACTTTGGCCATAAAAAATGATAAACACTTTTATCCTCGCGTTCCCTTCCATTTCAGCTTAAAGAGATAATGACCATATTTAAAAGGCACGACATGCCTATACGTTCAATTTTTTACTCTCGGTTATAAGTTAAAACAAAACCATCTCCAATATCTTGTTTTACCTTTAAGTATGATATCTGAAACATCATATTTAAAATCCCTGCGCGTATCGATCGCCAATTCCGGCAGCCCTCTATTCTTTTCACATCATTATTTGAGCCAAATTCCTTTGGAGACTTTTTTTTCAACAACATCCTGAAAACCTTGAAATATACTGTATTTATACGCAACCTACTTCTCCTTCATACTATACTCAATATCTAAGAATTATTAAGTAATTCCCTTAATATTAAATGAATTAGATATTAATTTTTCTCTTCAGGAGATTGAATGATTGAACATTTTCTCCTCCATACCACACTTATTTTTTTATCCCTTTAATTAAATGTATAAATACGAAAAAATATGGTTGTTCTATATATTTTTCATAGTAGAAAACCCCTTACAAATAAACTACAGCGTATTTACACGTTCAACAGCAAAACAAAATAAGAAGAAAACGTTATCACTTGATTAGCTCCATAACAATCACAATATTCCACGACTGCTCTGCTTTAGTTGAACTAATTTCAGCTAGGACGGTTCTGCTCATGAACTTCAGGTTTAGAGACCCGGTCAAATTTAAAAGTCAACCTATGTGCTCATAGGATATAGAGCTAGAGGCAAGCAGACCGTTCTTTAACTGCTTTGTGGTAATTAAGATTATTATTATTATTATTATTATTATTATTAGCACCGCGTATTACTACCCGTTCGGGTTATACGCACTTAGCTAATGTGTAACGGTAGGGTGATTGTGAGATGAAATGGAGGATCTACAGCTTAACGTGGAATCCGAACCACGGTGGAGGTCTGGCATTCCCCACATTCAGAAGATGTCTTGTCAGAGGTGAAGGAAGGATTTGGTAATCAGATAAATCTGTGCCTGGACCAAGGATTGAACACCGGCCGCCAGCACAGAAGTCTGACATCTTACCCCGAGACCACCAGGTCACCCAACAACGGGAATTAAGAAATATCTTGTTAAATTAAAAGATTGAGAATCGATGTTTTGAGTTGCATCATAATATAAATGTACTTAGCTGTATTACAAAACAGTATATATATATATATAGTTGTATAACAATTACAACTATAAAATACATTTATTTAAATATATATTATACGCATCTCTATA
Organism: Timema shepardi; assembly: GCA_902151425.1. NCBI lineage: Eukaryota > Metazoa > Arthropoda > Insecta > Phasmatodea > Timematidae > Timema > Timema shepardi. The sequence continues at coordinate 209,157 of CABFVX010000235.1, read as the reverse complement.
ATAGATTTATTAAATTATAACCTGTCATGCAATACATATAGTCGATGTTCTGAGTTGTATCACAACACACATACAGGATGAGTTGTTATTGGTCTCCAACCCACCAAGAGGTGATTTCCATATGAAAAAATAAGTAGGAAATATACAGACAACTTTTTCTCGGATGTGATTATTAAGGAAGACCTTTAAAATTACGTCTTATAATGCTTTTGTGTAAATATATCAGTGACAAATTTAGCTAAAACCACAAATCCATGAATAATGTTTTTTGAAACAAGCTATAAAACCCTTAAAAAATGTATTGTTAATATCATCCCTCTTCACTGATTAAATGGTGTTTTCACCCTCCTTTTAAATTGCATTTTTAACATTGATATTATTTTGATAATTTAATTACAAATTGTTAATCAGCATGTGTGAATTAAAAAAAAAAATTCTTGTCGAAAGACTCTCAGGTTCACAGTTTCCAAAAAACCACATGTTTAGTTTCTTTAAAGGTTGTTAGTACCTTGGAGAGACACAACCCGTTGTGAATTTTTATATTATGAAGTGAGGGGGGCAATCCTCATTTAATCTGTGGAGGGGGTGATTTTACAAACTAATTTTTCATAAGTTTTACATCTTAATTCATCAAAACATTATCAATGGAGTTGTTGTTTCATCTCAAGTTGTTTTTGATAATTATACATAAAATCATTTTAAAACGCGATTTTCAAGGGTTCATAAATTTCTTAACTAGTTTCGAGAAAATGTCGTCCATATATTTATTTTAATTTTATCATAAGGAATAACTGCCTGGTGGGTTCAAGACAAATAACGTCACATCCTGTATAATCAATTAATTGAGCTGTTTTACATAAAAGCTCATTAATTAATTATTGAGTAGTGTCACGTCACAGCTATTAATACATCTATTGAATTGTATTGCCTCACATCTCTGTAATTAATCTATGAATTATTTATCGTCACACATCTATAGTTTATGTATTGATATGAATCACGACACATCTCTACAATCAATTATTGAGCTCAAGGCACAGTTCAATAATCGATGTATTGTGTTATAAAACATCACTTTAATTTTAGAGCATCTACAGACAATAATAAATAAAAAAGATCTGTTAACCGATTATAGATTTTAAAATGTTAAAAATCGTGTGTTTTATGTTTCTTCTGAAAGACATCATAGTTTGATACACATTTCTGCTAGTATGTAAATCTATGCATTTTGCAGTTTGATAACAGATTTTCTCTTTGTTTACGGTGCATACATGAATAAAGCTTTATTCCTATCCATAAAAAATACTATATAGACCCAGTTATTTTTATAGGAATTAGAATTATTTGAAAAATCCTAAATTAATTGACTTTTTTAAGTATTTAAGCAGAGCTTAGAATCAACCCAGGACCATTTACACTTCTCGTTTCTCTCAAACCATTTGACCATCATCCCAGATGGAAAAGTGGGTTGAAATTCTGGATAAAAAAAATTCCAATAAAGTCAATTTTTTTTCTTCTGTCCAACATGATGGTATAACACGGCTGGAATGTTGGTAGTACTCAACCGTATAAGCCAATATACTGACGTTATGCCCTCTGGGAACAACTAGCTCCCGTTGTTTCAAGCAGGTATCATTACGTCCACATTCAAATAAACTGCGGCAATAAAACTCAGCCAAATGGGTGCATTTTAGTGGAAGGAATGCCGCACTACGGTAGGATATTTGTTCTGATGGAAGAACTTTTATTCGATGGGGGAAGGTTCTTTCGCTTTTAGCTTTTCAGCTTTTAACTACGTAATTGGACAAACACTAATATTATTCTATGTTATATCATCAAAACTTATAAATATTCAGCTAACTAGTGAATATTGATAGCATTCAATAAACATCGGCAATCAATAATAATGAGGGGATTATGATTTAGACCCGGTATATCCAAACTGCAGCTCACAAGTACGTTCCGTTTGGCCTACCAGCACAAATATAAATCAAGAAAAGCCCCATTATACCAAACACTGGTAGTCCCAAATTACAAATAATCCAAACACTTATTTAACAAAAAGGAAGGGAAAAAAAATTTAAGTCAGATTAAATATATTTTATATGTTAACATACTCAAATATAAGAGAATTTTAAGAAACAGTGGTATTAGATTATAAATTATTATTTTTTAAATTTTGTTTTAAAAACAGTGTGTTTTCCCGTACCTAAACATAATTGCAGTTAATACTACATGTTAACTACAAAAAAATTGGTTTAACTCATTTAACTGTAATTTAAAATTCGTGAAAATACTTGTAATGATCCTGTTTTATTGTATTTCTTTCTAGAGTATTCAAATTTATGTTGTGTCGATTTTATTAGTCTGTAACTGTACTGTTGTTGATTTACTTCCGTACACGTGCAGCAGGCGACGGGTCAAGAACATTTATTTTGCTTGTTTACAGCCCTCACAATAATTCTAGATCAAACCTCGCAGTGTAGGTGTGAGATAAAGGGCAATATACTTCACTTATAAACTTTAGTGCTTTTATTTTGTTTTTAAAAGTAGTTTTGCTTTTGTTTGCAAGAGCTCAGCAGCTCTCGGTGACAAAATTGAAATTAAAATCAGATAATTGTTGTTTTATTCTTTTCTGGTAGAGTTGTTGACTGTCGATTTGGGCTAAGACGTGTGAAGAAACGTGTGTGTGCCAATTTCTTTAATATATTTATATATATATATATTGTGAATACCTATTCGAACTGAAGTGAATAAAACTTTCAGACAAAGGCTTTTTCGATTATTAAATAAAATAAGTTCTGTGATTTCTAGATAAAATATGAAAATGCATGCATAAAATGTGATTAAAATATAAAATGTTTAAATTACTAATCTCAGATAAATGTTTAAAGGAGCGTAGTGCGACAAACTGAAGCTTCGTATTCTCCCACTTAATATGAATTTTCGCCAATCCAAACAATATTTGGTCTCAATTAGTTTGGATTAACAAGGTTCTAATGTACTTCATATAGTATAAATAAACAACAAGTTAGGCTCTTTTATTCTGACATAAGTTAAATGCTCACTAACTTACAGGTAGCTTCCAGAATCATAAGTATAATATTAGTTGTGTAATGATTGTGTGTTTCAGACACAACGCTTATACCCAGCCGTTAATTAATCACGGTGAAGGCGGTGACTCATATTTTTACCAATAATATATATTTTAGCTATGACCAAAATCGAACCCGGAATCAACAGATTAGTAATCAGATAGGCCATCAACAGAACTAAGGTGTCGGAATACTTTACTAGTAATTATTTAAACTGATATATTATACAAATATATAATAGATATAAAACAAAAATTTCTTCAGTTGTAAATTGATAAATCCAATATAACGAAAAGGGTTTTGAGACAAGAAATGCATTCACAAAATAATGTCCATAGAAAGCAATTTATTACTCATTGATCTGGCCCAAAATGTATATTATTTTATGTCTACCACATCTCAATATCTAATTTTAGAAACAAAAATCTTATTTAATAATCATAGCACAGTTAAGTTTATTTTTTAAATAAATGAAATAGTAAATTAATAATATTTCTAAAATATCTACATAAATTATGTATTAAAAATTATCACAAAAGGTTTTATAAATTATTTATTAATATAATAGTTGTTAATATAATTATCAACATTTACTGTAATATAATTTACAAAATATAATATAAGCATTATAACTTTAATCGTCATTAAATTTATAATCAAAATAATCTTAATAAGTTATTACAATAATATATCATCAATTGTATAGCTTTTAATAAACTAATTAGTATTCAGAAATATATTTTATTACACTTAATATACAACCTGGCTACCCACATTAAGTCACACTAATGAGGCAGGGATGAGAAAGATGTATTTTACAATGTATTCAATCCAACTTTCATGGAGCAGGATTTGGAAACTATTTAGGAAACTTACTAGGTTCAATGGATTCCGTCGGTATTTGAACCCTGACATATCCGTAACCAGCAAAACATTCAACAGATCTAACAGGAATGAAATGAGCGTTTGTGTACGTGTATGTATCCACTAATATATAAGAGTGTTTAAATAAATTTTAAATTGCATTATCATGTACATTATGATTGCAAGAGAATACAATTTATCTGACAATTAAAAACCTTTTGAAAGTGAGTTTTTGATCTAAATCTTTATCGTGTCTGATAAAGCTTTAAGATATGATAACAGTGAAGGGTAGTTCATGACAGTATTTTAGCAGTATAACAAAACTTTTTTTAAAAATAAATATAATATTATTCTAGTAGAAACATGAAGATTAATTTTATTCACCAAGTGGCATTAAAAAATCTTGAATATCTGCCACGACTGATGAGCATAGCTGCATTAAATGAGAAATTAAGATAAAAAAATTTCATAAAATTCCAGGATACTCTTGACATATATTCAACAGCTGTGTAGGCCACCATGTGAAGACTCAGTTTTTTTTACCAATGTTTTACTTATTATAATGAAATGATTGTTTTGGTGTACAAAAAAATCTTCAAAACTACTTCCCTAAAATCAGCTTTCCTTCCAGCCCACCTTAAATTAATGATTAAATATAAACTTACAAATCAATATTGAAAATCATATTGGAATATGTAATTAGTTTCTTAAAAGTAAAAGACCACACAAAGATTTTTTATTTTAGTTGTATTTTCTGCAGAAGCTGGCATTACTGTTGGTATCTGCTTTAATTATTCTGGTCACTGAAGCGGATATGTAAACTTATGGTAGACTTTTTGTGCCACTGTTCAATTTCATCTTCCAAGTGCTAAAATGATATAGGTAGCTTGTTTTACCGGGTGAAATCTCTCGAGAGAGAAAAATGAAGGCAGGATTCATATTATAATTTTATTTAAATAAAAAAATAATTATTTCTTGATCAACTCACGATTATTATCTGATTAGTTCTAAAATAAATGCTTTTATTAATGTTTAAACTGTTAGAAACAGTTAATTAAAATCATTTATCTATCTAACTTGATCATTTATTTTAAGACAGCAGAATTTTAAGTCATGATTTATAGTAAACTCAATTAACCTAAGAATACATACTAAACACTAAGCGTTGTAATTCAGTGGGTGTAATTTCCTAATTCTAGTTGAAATGAGACAAAACCATAAAAATCTTAAGTGTTTTATTTATTTTAAGGAAATTTAGAACACCATATATTTAGTCCAAAATGGGATGAAAATAATTATTGAGAGTGGAGAAAGTTATATAAAAGATGATTTTTTTTGTCCTGTACTCATCACCAGGCATTGTTAAGATGTTAAAATCTCAAAGGTTATGAGGGGTAGGACCTACAGGGTGAAGTAAATAATCTAAAATCGTGTTCAAGGTACTGACAGTTAAACCCAATGAGAAGAGACCATTGGAAATACCTAGATGCAGAGGGGAGGATTACATTAAAATGGACCTGAAAAATATAGGATATAATGAGGTGGAGTGGATAGGAGTATCTCAAGATAATTATATGATGTAATATTATTATTATCACTGCGTCTTACTACCCGTTCGGGTTATACGCACTTACGCTAATGTGCAATGGTAGGGTGAATGTGAGATGAAATTTAGGACCTACAGTTCAACGTGGGATCCAAACCACGGTGGATACCTGGCATTCCTCACATTCACAAGATGTCTTGTCAGAGGTGAAGGAAGGGTTTGATAATCAGATAAATCTGTACCGGGACCGAGGATTGAACCCCGGACGCCAGCATAGAAGTCCGACACCTTACCCCTAGACCACCAGGTCACCTATGGTGTAATAAAGTAGACTGAATGGAACTAGCTCAATATAGGGATAGGGTGTAATGAGTTAGACTGAATAGAGCTAGTTCAATATAGAGATAGGGTGTAATGAGGTAGACTGGATAGAACTAGTTAAAGATATGGATAGGGACGTACTTTTGTAAGTGTGGCAAATAACGTTGAGATTCATAATGTCATCAAGTAGCTAAGTGTAAGTAAGGTAGTTTTAAAGGAAGTTCAAACACATTAGCAAGAAGATGGGATGGGAATTTTTTTGAAAAGACACACGAATAAAAATTCCTCTTTTCACCCATCCAAGAATCGAACTTTAATTTGCCCGTCACCACCAATCCAATATTATTTTATAGAGGCCTTATACCATAATTTCACTAATGCAAGCAGTTATTTTAACTTTTATTTAGGGTATAACTAAGGCCATTTAGAACTGTAGTTTAACTTCCTATTAAATTAACCAAAGAGTAGTTATTTTGATTTTATCGGTGTGGGAAATTATTTTGAGCATTGTATGGTGTATTTGAACTGTTAAATTTCTCACTTGAGCAGGGTTTGAGCCAAAGTATCTAGGAACTATTTGAGAAACGCTAAGTTTTAGTTGTTTAAGTTTATTTAATCATTATCAGGTCAAGGAAGGTAGGTATGAGAGAAATAGGAGCTTAGGAAGGAGGATGATTTAAATATTAGATGAGTTAAAGGAAAGAAGAAAACTCTGGGATCTAAAGGATGTGGCAGAGAATAGGACGCATTGGTGGTCTAGGTTCACTAACAAATGGAATGGATCTGTCATAAGCAGTTATCAACTTTAACCTCTCATGGGACAGATGTCTTACATCTGTGGGCCGGTTTTATAGTGAGAACTAGTAAGCCTCAAGGACGGTGCTAGGTTAAATAAATACATAGCTACACTTACCTCAGCAGGGATGGAATGGGCCTATTTAATGTACGAAACAGTCCCTTTCCATTCGAGTTTGATAAGGTGTCGTTTTGTAAATTATAAACCACCGCACTTGAGGTTTACTATGTCTCATAATGAACTGGTATGTGTTTTCTCTTCGTCCAAAATCGTCCGCTACCTGAATCATGTATTTCAGTCTTGACCTCACTCTTGAATTGTTTGGATCCCTCCCACATCTTCTCCAATCTATAGTCATCTTCGTCAAACTATCATGTTTCAGTAGATGTCCTACAATTATAACTTTAAGGTTATCATAGAAAAAATATGTAATGGCTGTAAATTATAATAAAATAATTTCAATTGTTTAAATACAATCTTTATCTAGAGTGCGTATAACACGAGCGGGTAGTAAGACACGGTGCTGATAATTTATCTAGAGTATAATAAATGAAACAGCATCACGATGGAAAGCTTGTTTCTAGTTGTTTTATATACGTAAGTAACCGACCCCGTGGTGTAGTGGTCAGTACACTTGGTTACCAGCCTAGGGTCCCAGGCTCAATTCCCGGCTGATACCTTGTTTATGTTTCCCTTTAGGCGAATAATCTCAATGGTCATCAGGGTTTGGTCAATTAGGTCTAAGTTAGGTTAAGACTCTCACCGGCTCCACAACACCATAATAACCTTCATCACATCATCTTATTTGCGTGTAAGACGTGTAGTCAACCTCCAAGGCGTATCCTGGACAACGTTCTGTCCCATCAGCGTGGTAAATAGTCTACACTTAAGGTAACAAAACCTGGATGTTGAAGTCCTTCCCGGTCAGATGTGCCATATAATAATAATAATAATAATAATAATAATAATAATAATAATAAAAATAAAAATAAAAATAATAATAATAATAATTATAATAATAATTTAAGCATAAAGTGAATCTCACTCTCCGATTATTTAAAGGAAGCAGTATGTTGCAGACGAATTTATTTTCTTTGTGTTTATACATATACCCATTTTGCACCAATATTTGTCTTCAATTCAACAGGGCAGCGTAGGAACACATCAGGTGTGGGAACAGAAAAGTCTAAAACAAAGCGAAAATTGGAAGTCCCAGGAACCCTTTCTGTTTCCTCCCAACTTTACCCTCCCCTCAAACCGTTCTCTGCTCACACCACGGAAACACAAGACCCATATAACTCTAAAAAAAAAAAAACAGAGGAGAAAAGGTGTGGGGAAATAAGCAAATAGACAATTGGCGAAATACCTGGACCGTTAAAAGAGGAGAAGGTTTTATCTGCTGGTTGGGAATAATTTGTATTCATTGAAGAAAGTAAAATGCTCGGAATGGTTTTTTCACCCCCCCCCCCTTTCTGTGATGGTTTTCGGTACAACCCAATGAGTTTTCACGGACATTTTAAAACAACCGTTTATTTTCGTTCTTAGTATTCGTGCATTAAGATTATTCTTATAGATAAATTAAAATCGTGCTTTAAAGGGCTTTAATTTTATAACATCCCATTGAAATGATGTGATTTGAATACTAACATCCCTATTTTTGTCGCCCAGCCGGGTTGAATAATAAAAAATCGAGATGGCTTTAGATTAGAGCTGCGAATAAGTTATTCCATAACAGTGCTGATCATATTTTAATCAAATCTAATCATGGAAGTTTAATATTAAATCAATATTATGAAATCGAATTTTTGAACATTTAACATTACATTTATTTTTATTTTAAACTATTTCTAGAATTCAAACAAATAATATAATAAATTTTAACTCATGACAAAAATAAAAGTTTTTATCCCCTCTTAATATTTGAAGTTTCTTCCATGATTATACAAAAGATTAGAAACAGAATGTATATCTAACAATGAATTTTGAAGTCCTAGTTTTCAAATGTAATTTGAAACACTTTCTCAAAGACAAACTAGCAATTAAAAAAAGTAGCTTTTATTAGTTAGTATTAACTTAAATTCATGTAGATTCGTATTTAATACCTTTCACCTAATTTAACATATTTCAGTATAAAACCCTTCATTCTTACATGCAACGCCTGACTATCAGTCCCCATAATCCCTCTCCCCCACCCTAACTATTCAACCATCATACTTATCTTAGTAAAATAATTTCCCTTCATAATCTCCTTTAATTCAGTATCCGCGTGGTCTGACGCACTACCCTAACAGCAGAATAGACTATCAATGACAGGGAGATCCAGATTCGAGTCTTGGTCACCCTAAACCTCTCTATCCATCCAGCCTTATACTATAATCCAAATAAATCTAAGTCCATTATCCTCTTCCTCCAATACTCCCACTACTACTTCCTCTGCATAACTCTTACCCTAATATATTAAATACATACCCTTAATATTATTACTTCACCCCCTAATGGTATCATTTCCAAACTTCCTCTACATAGCCCCCGCTAACACATTAATACAAGAGGCACAGTCGCCCCATGGCTTCTTTGGTGCTGACTGACAGCTGACAGCTGACAGCTGACGGCTTTGAAAAGTTGCCAGACCAAATTATTTATCCTTACGTCGAACCATATGATCGGCAAAAACATGTGTTTAGCAGCTGTCACTTCTGACAGTCAAAATTTAGGTATATACCTAAATGTTGACTGTCAGACGTCAGCTGTGAGCTGTCAGTCAGCACCACAGAAGCCACGGGGCTACTGTACCTCTCCCTAAACACGTCACTATACTCATTCCCCTACCTTAATTTAAGTTGTTCACTTCATTTCCCCTAATATAATATGTGCCTCTTTCCAAATACCTCACTCCACCAGCTCCCCCTCCTTCGTATCAATAAAAGTCCTCCTCTCCCTACATCTCACTCATTCTACTGCCCCTACTTCCTTAATATATCTCCTGATCCCACGCTCTTATATTCCATTCACCGTAGGAATTGACTTCTGAAAGGCCTTTTTCCCTACTAAACTAAACCTTCTAATATATAGTAGGATATTGGTAGGAAAAAAAACCTTTCAGAGAGTAATTCCTACCGTGAATGGAATATAATATTTTGTCTTAACACAATTCCCCACACGTCCCATTACCAGTTCCTTCCCCCACGTATTAATTCTTTTCATGCCAATTAAAATCAGTGTCACTCACTCCATTTCCTATTGACCCACTCACCCATAATGGTTCACTTTCTTTCTCTCTCTCTCTCATTCCCTATTAATAATCTTGCTGTTGAGATTCTTCCCCTATTTACTCTTACCCTCCATTCAACTCCCTTGCATCACCCAATTAAAATAACTGCCTTGCCCCTTCTTACACATTTCGTATATTTTACCATTTTAAACACGCCTCTGTGGCCGCATAGTCTAATAAGTCACTCTCGCAATAGACTAGACTGCTGATGAAGGGGTTATTGGGGATTGAATCCCGGCTGGATGTATTTAAGACGTATTTTCCCTTGTGGTTTTCAGTTTTCCATCGACGCAAATGCAGGTACACTTCCTCCAAATTAAATTATCTTTGTTCCTAATACTTTAGCGTATTTATTATTACGAGTACATAGGCGTATAACCTGGAGGGGGTGGTGAGACACGCAGCAAAGAATAAAACTTTTAAATTAGTCAATTAAAACCCGCTTCGGTGTCCACGTGGTCTAAGGCGTTACTCTCGGAATAGACTAGACAAGTGGTTCTTAACCTTTTCAGTCAGGTCACCCTTATAACCTACCCGAGAAGCTCCTTTTTTTGTTGCGAACAAACAATATTTACTGAGGAAAAAAAAATTCAAAACAAAAATAATGTCTTTAAATTTTACAGGTACAATATTATTGGAAAGGTTGGTATTGTTGTTTATGTACAATTATTTTTATATGTTGGTTTGCTAGTTTTAGTCTAGATGCGTTACTGATAGTTTAATAAAGTTACGCATAAAAAACCCGTTTGTCTTATGTCACCCCTATTGGATAGCCACTTTACCCAAAAGGGGGTAGCTATCCCCCAGGATAAGAAGCACTGTACTAGACTATCAATAATGGGGGAGATCAAGGCTCGAATCTTGGTTGAAAGTACTGAGGGTGGTTTTCTTCAAATAGTTTTCCACTCTCTCGTCCCAAGCAAATAAGGACAAACATCTTTTAAGAATAAACGTCCTAATACCTAGTACCGTTAACTTAATTAGTACATAAAGGTATAGCTCGAACGGGTAAGAAGACGTAGTGCGAAAAGATATAATAAAAAATAGTACCAACTATGGATGTTTGATAAATTGTACTGTAAATAATCTTTTTTTTATCGTTTATTTAATGCATTTTATTCAAACTAATCCCTAAGAAGTATTTCACAACTATATTTAAACTATAGAAACACCATTATAGAATATAGAAAATCTGGATGTTGACAGATGCATAAATCTGGTCTTGTCTAAATCTACTGTAGATGGTGAGGTCCAGATTTGAGTCCAGGTATAATATAACAAATTCAGCTCTTTTTTTTTGTGGTTTACCGCTCTTCCTCTACGAAAACTCGAGAATTTTTAGGGTGACCTTGCGGTCTAGGGGTAAGGTGTCAGACTTTAGTGCTGGGGGTTCAATCCTCGGTCCAGGTACAGATTTATCTGATTGCCAAACTCTTCCTCCACCTCTGACAATACCTGTATTAATTACAACTTGTGAATGTGAGGAATGTCAGGCCTCCACCGTGGTTCGGATCCCACGTTAAGCTGTAGGTCCTCCATTTCATCTCACAATCACCCTACCATTACACATTAGTGTAAGTGCGTATAACCCTTACAGGTAGTAAGACGCGGTGCTAATAATAATAATAATAGTCGAGAGCATTTCCTCTCATATATTATCATCCTTCCCCCACATTGTATATCCAGTATACAAATTATTTTGTACATAACTGTCAGTAATACATGATGTGGGTCAAATGGTATAAGGTGTCACTCTTCTATTAAGACTGGCCTGCTGATGATGGGGAGATCAGGGTTTTAATTCAGTTGGAATCTAATGAAACTATGTTTCATATTGTGGTTTTGCACTCTACTTCCACACAAATGCTGGTATAGAACCTCTAAAATAACTATCTCCTCATTCATAATATACTAGGGTAATTATCATATATGCGCATAGCAATAACATTTAGTAATACGCGGTGGCAAAAATAAAAGGATATGGTCGATATTTAATAATAAAAGGAAGTGTATGTCTATGTACGATACGCAGCCAAATCTACAGCACGCAGAGAGGTGATTTTTTAACATAGGTGGAAGAAATGGGGTCCGAATGCACCTCGAAACCAGATGTATAAATTTTTAATTAGCTTTTAAATCAGGCTATTTTTAACAAATTTTGGAAGAAAATATTTTTAATCTGATTTAGAATTACGTTTAAGAGATAACGTTTAAAAAATTAAATCAGGCACCATGGTGGGGGGGGGGAGGCTTATATGATTCTTATACTACAGTAGGTCACGGGCCGTGCGGGATTGCTAGTGTATATATAATATTCAAACAACTGAAATAACCCGCCATTCATTGTTTTTTTAGCGTTTGTTATCAGGTATCGGCTAGACTTTCCAGGTCTTCTACTGATATTGGCGGATGTTTAACAGTCTTCTAAGGTTGAGACCATATAGGTGCGATCACTTCACAAATGATGCAAATGTGTGATGATTATGATTATTATGCGGTTCCAGTAAATGTCTTAAACCTATATTTGAGCCTATTTAATCAGACTTTGGTGACATTAGGAACATTTCCCCTTCTCCGTAGATACCTATGATACCACCGGGGATCAAACCGTGGACCTGTAGACTAATATCCAAGAATGCTGACCCATAGACCAAGTGACCATCAAACTTTTCTTGATGAAGTTAATTGCCATTCCCTTGTAAACGTGGGTACAAATAGGATTATTAATGAACTATTATCCTCAAAAGAAACCACCACATTGGTGAAGTGGTAAGTAAACTTGGCCATGAGGCTAAGGGTCCCGGGTTCGATTCCTGGCTGGTACCTTGTGAAAGGTGGATTACCCCAATGGTCACCAGGGTTTGGTTAGTTAGGCTTTAAGTTAGGTTTAAGTGTTTCCACTGGTTCTACACCCTCATATTCACTATCACCCTCATCTCATCTCATCGGGACATGGAAAGAGCCTCCAATGAAAGGATGTACTATTAGTACATTCGGGTGTTTCCTGGACAAAGGTACATTAGTACTGGATAATCCTTCTACATACTAGACAAAGAGTGATGTAGTAATGAAAAGATTTAATAATATATACTCAATTATTATTATTATTATTATTATTATTATTATTAGCACCACGTCTTACTATCCGTTCGGGTTACACGCACTTACGCTAATGTGTAATGGGTAGGTTGATTGTGAGATGAAATGGAGGACCTACAGTTTAACGTGGAATCCGAACCACGGTGGAGGCCTGGAACTCCCCACATTCACAAGATGTATTTTCAGAGGTGAAGGAAGTGTTTGATAATCAGATAAATCTGTGCCGGGACTGAGGATTGAACCCCGGCCGCCAGCACAGAAGTCTTACACCTTACCCCTAGACCACCAGGTCACCAATATATATACTCAATAGAAACAAAAATTTAGAGAAACATGAAAATACTAATATATTTGTTGTTTCTCTATTTTCACTAGTACAATATATGTAAGAAAATAACGTTTTCTTGGGATGAATACTTCATCATTTAAGCGTATTATCATTTTACTATTCATGGCTTGCTTGACGAAATAGGTAAAAAAAAACCAGTACGGAGTAAGTAAACAATGGTTCATTTCATAAAGGGCACGGTGTTCTTGGGGGTAAGTGCTCACCTCAGGCCCCCCCTTTTTTTGTTACGATTTGAATCCAGCTAAGGTTGAAAGATTATTATCGAGCGATGAAAATCAGCTATACAACTGCCTTCAGATGAGGAGTAAAGTTGACGCTCCCCCGTCCATTGTGGCATTTAAAATAAACCTGAACGGTATATTAGATACCTTTCCAGCGATATTGTATGGTCTCTTTCTGGTTTGTTCATATAATCTATGTGCGGAAAGTAACAGAACACTACCATATCTCTTAACTTCCTCAGTAAACTCCGTTTACCCTGAGTCTGTCCTTGATGGATTACACTATGACCTACTCTTTTAAGGTTCACCATTGTGGAAAAGTGCAAGTTAAACGGAGATTACAAAATGTTTTATCCCAGATTGAGTGAGTGGGTATCACTAAGAGCTCGATGGGCCAGTTGTAAAGGTTGCTCTGGAAGGATGATTTATAACATCAGGACAGACCTTTGGGCATACAACTCACTATTATAATTATTACTATATTAAGCTCTAATTTTGTAGTCCCATGAGAGGTTTCCAAATTCACTCTTAAATTCACTCTTTCAATGCTTTTTCTTCCAACCCCCTGATCACATACACCATCCTCTCCCCCACCCCCTACTATACATTATTATTATTAGCACCGCGTCTTACTACCCGTTCGGGTTATACGCTGTTACGCTAATGTGTAATGGTAGAGTGATTGTGAGATGAAATGGAGGACCTACAGTTTTAACGTGGGATCCGAACCACGGTGGAGGCCTGGCATTCCCAACATTTACAAGATGTCTTGTCAGAGGTGAAGGAAGGGTTTGGTAATTAGATAAATCTTTGCCGGAACCGAGGATTGAACCCCGGCCGCCAGCATAGAAGTCTGACACCTTACCCCTAGACCACCAGGTCTCCGTCTCAATATACAAATTGGTTGTCATGGTATGTAATGCATAATATTAACAATGAACACTTTTTTTAACACTTAATAATGGTGACATTAAAATCATAATCTTTAATTTCATCAGTGGCAGCATGGTCTAAGGCATCACTCTCGCAATACACTAGAATTTAAAAAAATTAGAGTGGTAAGTATGCGAACAGCCCAAACGGAATGTTGCTTAAAACAATCGATGTTTGACCCCCCTCGGTAGCGTAGTAGGCTAACGCGCTAGTCGTGTTGAGCTCGACCGCTGAGGACGAGGAGATCGAGGTTCGAATCTCGGTCGGGTGAACTGGGGGTGGTTTTTACCTAAATGGTATTAAACTCTCCCTCCATGCAGTTTCGGGCTCACTTCCTCTAATTCAAACTTCCCAATTCCCAATCAATTAGCGTAAGTAGTACTTAATGCGTATAACCCGAACGGTTAGTAAGACGCGGTGCTAAATAATAATAATAATAATAATAATAATCGATGTTTGAAAGATGCGACTTTTTTTGGTCAATAATGAAAGCTATAATTATTATTCTAAATCAATCATAATATTAACACAAAATATATTCAAATTCTAACTGCCTTTCTTTGTGGATAAAATATGTATCAATATATTTTTAGTAAACAGTATATATATATATATATATATGTATACATTTATATATATATTTATGTATGAATTTGAGCAAAATTATATTTAACTGTTTTAAAAACAATTTTGAAAGTATTTTTCAATCAACTCTGTTAAAAACATGTTAAAACAATCAACTTTTATTTTTAGAACCACGACCTACTACACATTTGGGTTATATGAATACGTACTAATTTGCTTATGTGATAAGGATGAGGAAGGCTTAATATAGAAGATGTGTACCCACTTTTGTGTGGAAGGAGGGTATAAACATTTAGGAAAAAAAACTTTTGTTATACCGTATTGGGATTCGAACCTTGATCTCCCCATTATTGGCAGTCTAGTATATTGCGAGTGTGATGCCTTGGACCATTTTTATTGAGGCTGGTTATAACTATTTACTAACAGATATGGAGAAAGCAGAGATTTAAAGAACCACCTCTCCATCTGCCAAATATTAAGGTTAATGTGAATATAAAGATTGGACTGTTAACATTCCACATCCTACCAACGCAAAAACCAATAATCATTTAATTTAATTAGATTTTTCCTGAAAATAGTCATAGTCCGTAAATATGAATTCTCAACCAAAAAGAGAATTTTGGGAAAATTATATAAGTGTTTAAAGAATATCTAGAAATTAATTAATACAAGTTAATCATTGTGATTGGAAAGGGAGAGCTTATTTTCAATTCTAATAAAAGTCTTAAGTACCTCTTTCTAGAAATAATCAATAGCCTGAAATATGGTTTGAATAAAAGTCAACTTTTATTACACCTTTTAGGAACGGTTGCTTGTATTGCAATATTTAAATTGTCAATGATTGAAACTAGTTGAATTAAGTTCTAGAGTATAGTCAATTAGAATTGACTTGCAAATTTCAATTGATTAGCTCATGTATAGCTAATTATATGTATGTACTCAAATACTTTTTTTTTTAAATGTTATCAATTAGGCTCTGGCAAAATGGGAGATTTTACTTTCAAAATTATCCAAATCTATGGTATTGATATAATTAAAAAACAAAAAATATTTCACTTTAGAGGCTTATTTAATCTATTTGGGGAAAATAGACTTACACATTTTAAATAGTACATGTATATTATTGCAAATTATATCTTAGTACACGACTTAGAAAATAGATTAAGCTGATGAAAAAATTAAACGCTAAGAAAAACTCATCCTTGTTCCTACTCACCCAGCGGAGAAATAATTCCTGTTAACATTTGTACAAACTCACATACACATTAATTATTGGTATCAAACAAGGATACCTTTGCCACCCTATCATTTGAAAGATATATACGACTAAGAGGTACAAGATATACTACTCATAGCTAGAAGTTTGAATTCAAACTTGTTTAGCTAAAATATTATAGTAGCTACTGATTTAAAAGTATAGTTTTCCCATGTTTTTTTTATATATAAAAAGTTGTAGATGATTATAAAAATCTTCCGGATGAAGTAACCTTGAGGTAATTTATATTCAACATCTGTACGTTTGGATTCCCAGAAAGCTTGAGGGCGATTGGGGAAATAGAAGGTTTTGGGGTTTGGGCGGGAGGGGGGGGGGCTAAGAATGTTGGCAATGGCCGGGGGGAA
>CABFVX010000235.1:174980-192406 GCA_902151425.1 Timema shepardi | reverse complement strand
TCGTGGAAAGTGCGAATAAGAAGAGGGAAAACTCTCTACAATCAGTCAGTGGAGAAACGTGAGTTTCGCGAAGTGGCCCACGGGGTGAAACGACCAACTTCTACACCCCTCCTTACAACCCCGTATCCCCACCAACATCCTTCAGTCTTGCCAAGTCACCCTCTTTACCCCCACCCCATCATCCACCTACCCTAAGGCGATGTTGGACGAGCAACTCTTAGAAAATGAGCTCATTGTCCAACAAAATAAATTTAATAGGCCCTGAAGCAGGGATAAAGAGGGGGCTGGGAGAGAGGTTCTTGGAGAAGGATTCCTAACAATCTAAAAAAAAAATGTGGGGATATAGTGGAAGGGAGGGGAGGTCCATAGTACCCCTCTCATTCTTCTTTTTCCTACCTCTGTTTGAACCCTCAAGGGTAGTTTTGGGGATTCAGGAAACCAGAAAATGAGATGAACAAATAAAAGTGAAACTAGAAACCCAATAAATTGCCCATGTTCACGTAGTAAAGGGTTACTTTAATACACTTCCGGTTGGTTCCCTTCTAATCCAAGGGTTTCATTAGTAGACAAAATAATTAGATAAATTAATTTGCAAGATCATAAATATATGTTTTTTATTTGACACCATATTTCAAAACAGTTTTAATATGATGTACGCTACTACTTTAAAGTAAACTTCAAAAAATGCCAAATAATTCTTATGATAATGTAGGTCAAAATAAAAAGGGCTTTGAATATATTATGGAAACAGAACTATACTATTACGACATGTGATGTATGACTTGTGCCATACAAATTATGTATTTATAAACTTACTTGACCCTTCCTTCTTCCCCGCCTCCCCCATTATTATTTTCTGCACACATATTGAAGAATCATCATAGACTCTACCATAAAATATGAGCGATTATCGACATTTTTATGAGGAATAAATTAAATTTTCAAATTAAATTATAGCCTATGTTACTCGCTGATAATGTAGCTTTATATTGGTGAAATTATTGTTTAAATCGGTCCAGTAGTTTTTGAGTTTATCCATTACAGACAAAAAAACAAAATTTTCCTCTTTATAATATTAGTGTAGACAAACAAAAAAACAAAAAATCAAATCTTTCTTCTTTATAATATTATTGTAAATAGTGTAGATGTGTAACTACTACATTTTAATGGGGACAAAGAAATAAAATCACTCAAGTTAGTTAACGTTTCTAACGCAATTTAAATTACTGAATATAAAACTCCATGTTTATTATAAGATAATATATATTTAGAACGCATATATAAAAGTTATTGTTCACTAACGTTATCTGAGAATCAAAATGGGATAAAGCAATACACCAACATAATAAATTCCGTATTGTGGACAAGAGGACTATGAGGTTTATTACAATTTCTACTTAATACCCAAACATAAAATTCACAGGGAGGATACCTGACATTTATACGAGCCCCATTCATCAGAAGTCCAGTCTATTGGGAGAGTAGCACCTTAGACCATGCGGCCACCGAAGCGGGTTATTAGGACTATTCTATGTATTTATTCCTTCTATATCAACTAATTGATATTTTCGATATCTTTCATAAGAGGAGTAGAGGTAGAAGTATGGATAAGGGGGATATTAGATTAAATGATCCCATTATTATGTGGAAGGCGGGTGTAAAGACCAAATAACCACCATCATCATCATATTTAGAAGTTTCCTCCTTGGATGGCCATCTGGCACATTCTCTTCCTTTCCTGTCGATCTTCTCCAAGATTACCCCTCTAACATGTGTCCTCCAGTCCTCTCCTTTAGCCTACATGTCCTTCTGCGCTTGCTCCATTCATTTCGTTCCTGATCTTCCAATAGTTCTTCTACCATTCTCCTTACATTGGGAGATTTCTTAGGCATTCGTTCCTCCTCCCCTATCATCATATCTTCCAATAGGTCTTCTACCATACTCCTTACTTTGTGGAGCTTTCTTAGGCATTCTTTAATCCTCCACTATCATCATATATTCCAATAGGTCCTCCACCATTATCCTTACATTGGGAGCTTTCTTAGGCATTCTTTCCTCCTCCACTATCGTCATATCTTCCAATAGGTCCTCTACCATTCTCCTTACATTGGGAGCTTTCTTAGGCATTCTTTCCTCCTCCACTATAATCATATCTTCCAATAGGTCCTCTGCCATTCTCCTTACATTGTGAGCTTTATTAGCCATTCTCTACTCCTCCACTACTATCAAATCTTCCATTAGGTCTTCTACCGTTCTCCCTACTCTGTAGAGCTTTCTTAGGCATTCTATTCGCCTCCATTCTCATCACAGGCCCTAACCACTGCAAAACTGTTTCCTCTTCAGAATATCTTAAAATAATATAACCTTTAAACTATCCATCATTTTTTTGATCCCTCCGTTCTTTCCCTTTATTTTATTTTTTTCGTAAGAAATAATAAGTGTAAATATCTCACATTCCGAAAGCGCACATTGATAGGATTCAATCGAACTCACTGATTTTGAGGTAAGGTTCTCGCCTCATAAAATACCTTATCCGGCAATATTAGGACTTTTATTCACTCTTGCTCATAGAAATTCTCGTGTGCTGATATAATCAGTCGGTTCAGAAGGTGCACGTTAAACAGCTTAAATAAATTTTAAAAAAAATCCCGATGGCTGGCACTTTTATTTACTTTCATTCTAATGCCTTAAATAATGGTAACGCCTGTGTAGGTATTATTTTTAGGTGATGTGTAGCTCTTATATAACTTTCATTTGGATCAAAACTTATGGTATTTTAACTAGAATATTTTATTTTTAATTGAGTGTACCACGTGAATATCTATCGCATGCAACGAACGTATCCTCGACTATATTTACGACAGCTCTGGATAGATACCTCAACATTTCTATCTCCTAAAAATAATGTACCTACTTTCATAGCATAAATCAAAACTCGTAAAATGTATATACGTATATATACACATAAATATAAAATAAAACTTCTGTGAGTCATAACTTTGAGCATCGACGAGAAATGTGTCGCGATTCTACACGCTTCATACTCAAGAGTTTTGGCGTGTTGCGGAAAGCTAGCTAAACGGGAATGTAATAAACTCGTCCCGTCAAAAACGATCGACACTCAAATAAATCGCATTCCTTTTTTTTTCTTCTTTCTTTTCCATAGGCGACCCTCAGTAAATTGTTTCCACTGAAATGTTCCGAGGGGTATGGGTGGGGGAAAGGGGGGGGGGGTGAATTGGAAAAAGAGGAAAGGAGGTGATATTTTTATAGCTTTACGAATGTGAATAATTTATCAATCGCATATGAATCCATCAATGGTTAGGTTTTGGTCGATTATGTATTTTGTTTATTTTAGTAAGCCATGTAATAGCTTTAGCCGGTCGCGTTTGCGGAGTAACATGTTAAACTCAAGGCAACATTTCAAACATATGCACATACATTTATTTTAACGTATTTTTTTACATTTTAGCACAACGTCTTAATACTTGTTAATCCTATACGCCTGTGTACGAATTAAGATAATGAGATAGTAATTAAGAAGGTTAAATTTAGATGAAGTGTATTCAAACTTGCGTGGAGGGATGGTGGCGAATCATCTAGGAAAAAACAGCCTTAGTAAATACAACCAGGATTCGAACTCTTGATTCCCCTGGCGCTGGCAGCTTAGTATATTGCGAGAGTGACATCTTAGCCCATGCGAACACTGAAGCTTGCAGTTCCCTCGGACTTTAACTTTCAGAAGACAAAACAAATAAGCTTATTTTTTTATTAAAGTACATAATTATTATCTAAAGTTCACATAGTGGTAGTGGCATATCAAATTATTTCCCCAAGCCCTTGATGTATAACTGTTCATTAATAAAAACCTCTAGGAAACAAACTTTTTTTATTTGTAAAGACATCCTTAAATCATTATATTGTTGTAACGTCAGTTTATGTGCCTTTCCAGAAATAGTATTTAAATGTAGGACTATTATCTAACTATCTTAGGTATTTGTATGAATTTAAGTATAAGACCATTTTAATAAGGACTATCTTATGTTAATTTACTAGGGTACACCTACATACTATTTTTTTTAATAATTACTCATAGTTATTTTTTATGATTACTAGCACCGCGTCCTACTACCCGTTTTGGTTATTCGTACCTACGCTACTGTGTAATGGTAAGGTGAGTGTGAGATGAAATTGAGTACATACAGTTTAACGTGGGATCCGAACCACGGTGGAGGCCTGTAATTATACACATTCACAAGTTGTGATTAGTGCACGTCTTATCAGAGGCGAAGGAAGGGTTTGGGCAATCAGATAAATCTGTTCCGGGATCGGGGATTGAACCCCGGACCCCCAGCACAGAAGTCTTACACCTTCCCCCTAAACCACCTGGTCATCTTTCACAATTATTATTAAATTATTGTAGGTGACCTGGCGGTCTAGGGGTAAGGTGTCAGACTTCTATGCTGGCGGCCGGGGTTCAATCCTCGGTCCCGGCAAAGATTTATTTGATTACCAAACCCTTCCTTCACCTCTGAAAAGACATATTGTGAGTGTGAGGAATGCCAGGCCTCTACCGTGGTTCAGATTCCGCGTTAAACTGTAGGTCCTCCATTTTCATCTCACAATCACCCTACCATTACACATTAGCGTAAGTGCGTATAACCCGAACGGGTAGTAAGACGTGGTGCAAATAATAATAATATTAAATTATTACTTTTAATATAATGGTTATTAAATGCTAAATAAATTGGTAAGTCTGGAAGGTTTTCAGGGTAAGCAAAGCTAGTTAGAACTTTACATGTGAAAGATTCTCATCACTTAGTAGAACACTCACTGGTCAGCTGAAAATGAAAATACATTCTTATGGAAGTTGTGTGGATCAGAGCCTGTGTGTTGTTGGTCAGATAAGGACAAAGTTGATGAGAAAATATCACCTGTTAAGTTTTAAACATCTATGAAAACTTTGGCCACATTCTAAGGAACCCATGATTGATTAGTCAAATGGGGACTAAGTTGGTTATAATATATTACAGGTACAGTTTAAAGTTTTATTCACACTCAAAGGGCTGTGTGCCAGCCTTGTATCGTGTCGTTATGCATTCACACTCACCAGGACTGTGTGCCAGCCTTGTATCGTGTCGTTAGCATTCACACTCACCAGGACTGTGTGCCAGCCTTGTATTGTGTCGTTAGCATTCACACTCACCAGGATTGTGTACCGACTTTTCTGCTAACATATTCAGAATGTTTGGGTCATGGGTAGTTCTAAACATGGATAAGACCAAACAAAGTGATTATCGTATGTGAGATATATCTTATTTCACAAAAGAAAATTATGAGAACACTGACAATTCTAGGTTGATAATTTGCTTAGAATAAGAGAAACAGAATCCTACACTATATTTAGATGGCTCAATGATGACCACTTATTATTTTTTTAGCACCACGTCTTACTACCCATTCGAATTAAATATGCTTATGTAATAATTAGTATAATATGTTAAAGATTTATAAGGATAATTATAGAGGAAGTGTTCCTGCGTGGAAGGGCATTGTAAAACCATTTAGGAAAGAATAGCCTATGTTCACCAAACCAAGAGTCGAACCCTAATCTCCCAGTTATCCGCAGTCTAGTCTTTTACGAGAGTAGCACCTTAGACCATGGGGCCAAAGAATAGGATGACCACTTATTGATTTTTTCTACTGGCGCCAGATATTTTCTCAATTGAGACTATTGCCATAATATTTATGCTGCGATCATACTCTTGGACTAAGAACACTTAGTTTTCTTTTCCATAATGTTTGGCTATGCTCACAAACAGCATTGTAATATTCTACAGGTGACCTGGCGGTCTCGGGGTCAGGTGTTAGACTTCTATGTTGGCGGCCGGTGTTCAATCCTCGGTCCTGGCACAGATTTCTCTGATTATCAAACCCTTCCTTCACCTCTGACAAGATATTCTTGTGAATGTGGGGAATGCCAGGCCTCCACTGTGGTTCGGATCCCACGTTAAACTGTAGGTCCTCCATTTCATCTCACAATCACATTACCATTACACATTAGCGTAAGTGCGTATAATACGAACGGGTAGTAAGACGCGGTGCTAATAATAATAAATATTCCACAGCTAGTGTTGGATCATATATAGCAACCTTCGTGAAGTTTCGCACTTGCCGGAAGTAGCCGAACCAGGAGAAACGACACTAGGTAGATCATAAGGAGTCTCATTTAAATTCACACTTAAGATGACCATGCACCCACTGTGTTACGCCATGACCTTGGTAAATCAATTTTGAAACAATCCTAGACGACACAGTCGAAACACCGTTGGCTTACAGTCCTGTGAATGTGACTCAAACTTTAAACAATTCCTAAAGCGATCCATGGCAAAAAAATACCAAGAACCTATGTATGTTTAGTCAAATGGGGACCAAGGCTGTATCCAAGTAGTATACTTCCCGCGCCGTCGACCTTTGACGCTCAATTGATAGTTGAATTGGCAATCAATCGCGTGATCAAGTGTAGATACGTCCGAATAATCACTCAAGTGTAGATACGTCCGAATAATCACTAAGTGTGGCGATACCNGGCGATCCCCCCCCCCCCACCCCCTCACACACGCTTGAGTCCAAGGGCGATGGCAAGTCACCTTTGACACGCCCTTGATTTGGTGTTTGACTGGCAATTACTTACTTTTATCATCTGCCAGAGATAGAGCCTATAGAGTAATGTGATTTGTGATCATTGGCTGATATATGGCGTTTAAAATAGTTTCTAAGCTTATTGTTAGGAAGCAGCACTGCGGACTGAAGAGAGTGCATAGGATAGTTTGCCGTTCAAATAGTCTTCGATCTCAAGTGCGTGATAAGTGTACATTAATCATGTCTGCATCAAGTCAACTGTAGTTGAATATTCGGATACAGCCCAAATTTGTGAAAACTGATGGAATCTTAAAGATACAGTTTTAACAAACTCTGAAAACCCTGGCAATTTTCCTAGACACGACACTGGTATGATCTACTGGTTAATAATGTTATTTATAGGAATGACATAGTCTTCATCATCTACAAAACACCAATATATATTAAAAAAAGCTATTTATTATTAACGCCCTCATCCCTGTCAAGTGAAAGTCTAAAATATATTTCTTGGTATGAAGGGGGAGGGTTAAAGGCATGGCATGGCTTCAAAATCAACCAAAGTATCCTTCCGCGCCAACAAGAACGGATGGATCATGGAAATCGTAGATGGTGCTAGCTACAGGACAGGTCTTGTGGAAGAATCATATGTTTTGAAACATCAATTTTCTCGAGAACGAGTGAAATTTGTATGTTAATATTTTCAACAACACTTCTAAGATAGTATATCGATGTTTTTTAATGGTTAGATATTCTTATTCTGTTATGAAGCTGGCAGTTTTCTATTAAAAGCTGACAAAACTATTGATATTTGATCACTGTTAAAATTATAGAGGAGGTGTGAATATAAAAAGTATAGCTTAATCAACATACTTCTATTCTTGAACAAACCGTTTCCGAGAAAAAATGCAAAACAATAAAAATTCTTAAAAATAGCCGTTTGTTACTATGGCTATGCATTTCTACGCCAAATGAAAAGGGCCAATATTCTTAAAGAAATTAAGTATAAAATATATAATACATTAATTTTTCCAATACATTTTGACCAGAAATTAACATGTATAAGTTGAGCCATTTTTTTTAAATTTGATATATATGTATAAATATATGTATAAATATGTATAATATATATATATATATATATAGTATAGTATTTAAATAATTTGAATATATTGTTTCACAATACTCATGAGGGGGGTGGGGGAACTAGGAAAATAACGAATATGATTAATAGCATTACACAACAAAAAGTCCGTTATACAAACAATTAATTAACAAATTGTCAGAAACATTTTCTAGAAGGATTAAAAGGCGTGATACATCAAAAGCTCTCACGGACCATTACTCTTCGAGTTCCCAAAACCGAGTGAGGACAATTCAACTGAAAGTCCTGCACATACGTATATAAAGAGAGAGAGAAAAAAAACAACGCAAATCCACGATTCTTCGACACGACACTACACGACGACGCATCGAAAACCTGCCATCGGGACAGACATAGCCAACTTTTGTCTGAGTGATTGGAATTAATTGAATCATTACTTCTCGGTGACGTCATCAATAGGAAACAGGTGCCATTGAATTGGATTACCGAAATAATTACCTCCCCTATCTAGCATCCCTCTTTTAACCTGATCCCCTTTCCTAGGGAAACACAACCGTTATGATTGCCCCACACCCCCTTTTTCAGCCACTAACCCCTCCCCCGACCCCTTCGTACACTCTCCTGCCCCTATACAATCTTTGAAATCCTCTTGAATTCCAAATTTTGTTTTGGAAAATAGATCATGATAAATGAATATCGGATTCTATACTTCGCTGGTCGTATTGTTCATAATATGATGGATTATTTTGTAATGCACACGGAATAGCATAAGGCTCTTCCGTTACCAATGACAATTGGTAAAGAGGGCATAACAATCTATTTACATGTGCTTATGTTATTCAATAATAATAAAAAAATCAACAACATATTTTTATAATACGTCCCATGTAGTGGAATAATTTGTATTATTCAGGTTGAATGGGTCGAATAATTTATACGATTGAGTTTTTCAACCGATTAAAGTAAGCTCACTTGTTTCATTGAAAGCTTTTATACATTTTGAAAATTGTAAAAAAAACAACTAAAAAAACGCCAATGCTAAACAAGCTGCAGGTGTATTTAATATCAGAATATTTTACTTATACAAATTATCAGTGAATAGATGCTTTTGTGTTTTAAACACAGTGAATTTTAGGTCAAACCTAATAATTGTAAAACGATATAACAACCAAAGCGAATACTAATTATATATTAGGAATACGATATAAAATAGATCCCCTACACTTTGCTGCACTGCCTCGTGAGGACAAATGAGGAGCTATTGGAAGAAAAAAAATGGCTTCTGTATTTTAAACCGAGATTAATGAGTGGAGGATTTGTTGTGCTGATTACATGACACCCTCTATCCACAAATGCTAAGACTATCATCAATAACAGATACGGCCAATCGGTTGATATGGCTCAATCGTAGCCTAAAGTCACGGAGTGTTTTCATTTCAGACTTAACTAATATTTGCGGACAATGATTTTATTTAAAATATTTCACGTTTTTTTAAAAAAAGTATTTAATATTTGTAACCAAATGTAACTACTCTAATAGAGAAGTGATGAGTTTAAAAGTTAAGAGGAAATTTACCTTAATGGATGTGGAAAGATTGTGGGAAGTCATTTAAAAAACCAAATCACTATACTATATAGCCACATGGCTGACTCACTCACTCACTGACATTAATGTTTAACCACTTCCGAATAAGCTAGAAAATTTAATTTTGGCAAACTTATATCTTCCTATCATGTAACCGACGGGAAAATTCCAAAAAGTTAAACATTTTAATTTTTAACCCCTGAAAAAAATTAAAAATGTTGGATAAACTTTAAAGTCGGTACGGAACTTTCTTTGGAGGCCTCTTGTGGCGTGGAAGTATAGTAAAAAGGTAAGTAAGCAGCCTAGCACGGTCCATTCATTGATAAACAATTATAGTGAGGGGAGGGAATGATCAGGTCTCAAGAGTTGTAGGATTGGATCTATCAGGAAATAATTAAGCATCCTAGCAGGGTGAAATACTCATTCCATAGTAAATTTAGTGAGGGATAAATATTTAACAACAAAGTTTAATACAAGATGAACCTAAGGATCCTGTGGCTTTATAATGTAATCTACATTTCAGCCCCTCTAAATACCGCGATATAACCGCGTCGGTGGCTGCATGGTCTAACGCGCTAATCTAGTGTTACACTAGACTGTCGATGATGGGGGAGATCGAGCTTCGAATCTGTCGGGTGTTAGTACATTGGCGTGTAGACCAAATGGGTAGTAAGATGCGGTGACCCATCCCCTTTAGAAAGTAAGAGGATACGACGTCTTTATATCTTATCCAACATCTGGAATATTTTCTCGACGATTACCTTTACTGTGGAATCCATACGTTAATCGAAAAACTATAACAGAAATAAGGTCATGGGGCGAACTTTGAAACAATCAAAATATTTCAAACCTCGTCAGCGTTATCCGAACGGTACGCTCTTAAACAATTTAAGTTTTCTAAGTTCTGCTTGACCACACATGCTTAAGAAAACCAATAGAATTTGGAATAAAAAAAAGTTATGATTTACTAAGCACGCATGCACCTAGAAAAAGAGATACAAATATACGTTCAAGTGTTTCCTTGAGGACATTTGAAATAACTTATAAAATTGGTTGGTTTATTCTCTTATGGTTCTGTTTCAGTTGACAAGATAATTCGAAAACAAACTCTTATATTCATCTTAAAAAAATATTCACTATAAATTTATTTATTCTCCATTTATTTTAGGTGTTAAACGTGTACTTTCGGAACCACCTAATTTTATCAGTAAACGACTTATAAAGTAACTTAAATCTAGAACAAACAATACCCAGCTCCATACCGTTAATTTATCACTGTGAAAAAGTAAATCTACATTTTAGCTTTCTCTTCGAACCCGGGACGCCAATATTATCAGACAAACAAATTACCGACACATTCAATGTGTTGGACCGTTCTTAAATAAAACGTGTAGTTTATGTTCAAAGTTTCACCGGATCCTGGATCCATACACGGACTTGAGAACGTGTGAACAGCTGCTTCACTCAAGTATATTCTGCTCTGTATTTTAGGTGAACATCAAGAATTCATGTTCTCGTTTTGTTTTGTTTCCAGAGGCGGCGTTCCCACGTTTCGCTGAACCGATCCCCAATGTTACCGTGAGCATCGGCCGCGACGCTCTGTTAGCCTGCGTGGTGGATAATCTACGTGGATACAAGGTACGAACCGTCTAGACAATGGCAGCTGTCTTTTTATATTCTATTAAAAGTATCAACTACTTATTTAGAACAAGTTTAGTTGCAGAACTCTGGATAACTTTAACTATTTCTCTAGTTTTTTAAAATATTTGCATGCAATTTTTCATTATTTTCATTAAAAATATTGTTAAATTATTAATTTATATATTATTATTATTATTTGTGTAATATATGATAATATTCTACTTTCTTTCAACAGAAAAGTCCATTTTAAAGAATTAAAATTGATGAACCGTATGAATTAAGTGAATTTTTCACTATAACGACCTGGCGGTCTAGGGGTAAGGTGTCAGACTTCTATGCTGGCGGATGGGGTTCGATCCTCAGTCCCGGCATAGATTTATCTGATTACCAAACACTTCCTTCACCTCTGACAATACATCTTGTGAATGTGGGGAATGCCAGGCCTCCACCGTGGTTCGGATCCCATGTTAAACTGTAGGTCCTCCATTTCATCTCACAATCACCCTACCATTACACATTAGCGTAAGAGCGTATAACCCGAACGGGTAGTAAGACGCGGTGCTAATAATAATAATAATAATAATAATAATAATTAACTATAACGTTATTTATCTTTTACGCGCGGTTCAGATGCTACTCGTGCAAAGATCACTTTGACACCTAAATCTAACCGCCAGGTTTACCTGGTTAACTCCTAATTGTGCCGTTAGACACTTAAAATATCAGTCCATCCAACCCTACACTTTAAAACCCCTAAAAAAAAGACCTTTATTTTTTGACTTTAGGCCAGGTTTTCGGGATTTGGTCCCACTGTGCACGTCGTCGTCGTCGTCGTCTCTACCAATAATATTAATATAGTGAGTCTGGGTTACAACATTCGTGTCCCGCTAGTGTAAATATTAGTTAGTAATAATGTACCGTTGCCCAGGTGACGCCAGAATGTACTGATCGTATATACTTTCCATCTGGGTTCTTTACATGCCCCGATGAGATGAGCTGATGAGGATAAATATTTGAGGATGTGGAAACACTTAAATCTGACTTAAGCCTAATTGAATCAAACTCTGGTAACGGCTAGGCTAGTTCTCCTTTCGGGCAGAATACCCAAGGTACCAGTCGGGAATCGAAACCTGTAACTCCAGACTCTGGTAAGGTGCATTGACCACTTTACCACGAGGCTGGTTTGATTCTTTCACTTATCCCAGGGCTAATATGGGTCTCCTTACTCTTTAGTTCCATTTATCAGGCATTGAAGCCAAAAAGCTCTAATATAGCTCTTACTATAGTATATTACATACATACATATATACACACATAAATACATATCCACATACATAAATACATTCACACACATAAATCCAGACATACATCCATCCACACATACACACATTACATACATTTATGCAATAAAGCTCAAAAACAATTCCGTACCTAATCCATCCTTACTAACTTTCTCCACACTTTCCTATCCTTGCATACTCCCTTCGCTTTAACAACTTCAATACACTGAGTCATTCATGCGCTTTTATTCTATAGACTCAAGTTTATCTATTTAACAAATTCGTCATCCAAATTTAGCCACGCCTTAAAATACTTAATCCTTCCTTTTGATCTGCACATTATACTTACATATATTTGCCTTGTCCATCGATGCCCAATCATCCTCTCAACATGGCCAAACCAACGTAGGAAGCTTATTTCACATTGAACAATTGGATCCCCTTTCAAACCACGCTCCTTTAACACTATCATTGTTGACTCTGACCAAACATATTGTGTGATATTTGAGTCATAAGACTACTATTATAAATAAAACATTAAAAATAGAAGGAATTTATGCAACCTTCTTATCAGATAGCTAACGTCATGAGGAAGAATTCATGTTTTAATCCCAATGGGTGACATTTTGAATAATTTTTCTGGATAAACAGAGTATTTGCGTTTGAAAGGGGAAGATATGTGTGTACCTACAATATAATTTTTTACAATTATAAGGTGCAACCCACTTAAAGAGTTTTCCATTTATTTCTGCTGCTTTTGTATAAAAAAAATAAATTTGTAAGCACTGTAAGAAATGTGAGTGATAAAGAAACCAGAAATAATAGTTATGCTTGACCTTGATATGAATCAAATATCTCCAACTTTCCTTTCTTTACACAATCTTCAAACTTGTAATTAATCATTCCTTGGTTAATAGCACACGATTTCTAAATTTTCATATATATATTTTTTTTGTCCATAGATAACAAAAATAAAAATGCTATGGAATTACCCATTGACTTTCTCACTCCATTTTTTAAAAATATAGATATATACTCCCGGTTTTAGATTTTAAAATTGTATTTTTAAATAATTAAATTATTAATTTGTATATTTGGATTAAATTATTTTAAAATATATATTTTGGGTCTACACGGGTTAGCACTTCTTACTAAAATATTGACTTTCGGTTAAAAAATTTCGACGTTTTATTAGAGATATAGATAGCATTGATATTAAATTCCTCATTTATAAACTTAGCCGTCAAATAAAGATAGATGTTGTCCATTTAGTCTAAAATTATAAAGATAGATCATTGCTGTACAAATATCTCCCTTAAAAGGTTAATGGGAAAAGAACATCAATATTTTGAGAGACTTATTATTTACTTACTATGTGGCATTTGAGAATTATTTGGCGTTTGAACTCATTTAGCATTTCTGTACAACCAATGTTTCCGATTTTGTATTACTATATAACTTTAGTAAGCTTTTGCTATCTAGGGTATAACAATAATAAAAATATATTATTTAACATTGTAGATTTGCGTTTATTTTCATACACAGTATGTTTAAACGGAGCATTTGAACACGAGAATTGAACCCAGTATATATTCGACCGGACAGTGTTAATTTGTTTCTAATGGCAGTGCAATATTTTTGAAATTGGTCTTATTTAATCAAATAGAGCGCATAGTTAAAATAGTATTTATGGATAATACTTGAAAACGTTTTATTTTTGACATGGATCTAAACATATTCAACTTGAACCTAACCTACTTCGGTTGTTTTAAACGTTTCTACCACATTATAACATCGGGTACAGGAAGATAGGGTCTA
Source organism: Timema shepardi (assembly GCA_902151425.1). Classification (NCBI taxonomy): domain Eukaryota; kingdom Metazoa; phylum Arthropoda; class Insecta; order Phasmatodea; family Timematidae; genus Timema; species Timema shepardi. Next base: position 178,338 of record CABFVX010000235.1, on the reverse strand, counting down.
AATCCAATTGGAGTGTACTGCAATTTTTTTTTCCCCCCCGAAAAGTGTACTTTTCTAAATTGTTTCCCACCCTACGTGGTCTCAAATACGAGTACATTTTCTTTAAATTCCACTTTAACTTGCCTTCTTTCATAATGTAGATAAGAGGATTATCTAAATTAAATTTCTTTATACTGAAAAAATACCCCAGGACACGGGAATTGAACTTGAGACATTTGGATTAGTACACTAATGATTACGGTTAGAGCCGTATCTAGATATTATAGTATTTAAATTTAAAAATGATATCTGAACATTTAAATTGAACCAGGGACTTTTGGCTTAATACGCCAATTCTCTAACCACTGAGCTCTACAGGAATTGTTCCGTGTCCAGGGACATTTTTCACTCATATTTTAAGGCAGAGTCTATGATGGACGTGCGGAAATCGTCGGCTACAAACGTGCGATCAATGAAGATAGTGAGCTATAAAATAATGCAGCCACCATCGACTTGTTAGTTGGTTTAATGCTGCCAATTGTAAAGTTACAACTGTAAGAATGAACATATTATGAAGGATTAAATGACTTTAATGAGATGATGTAAGGTGTCAGACTTCTGTGCTGGCGACCGGGGTTAAATCCTCGGTCCCGGCACAGATTTATCTGATTACCAAACCCTTCCTTCACCTCTGACAAGACATCTTGTGAATGTGAGGAATGCCAGGCCTCCACCGTGGTTCGGATTCCACGTTAAACTGTAGGTCCTTCATTTCATCTCACAATCACCCTACCATTACACATTAGTGTAAGTGCGTATAACCCGAACGGGTAGTAAGACGCGGTGCTAATAATAAATAATAATAATAATACTGAGATGATGGTGGCTGAGTTATCTGATATCTCGTGATTCTTAATTGATAACACATTTATAGTTGACAGTTTCCACACACCTCTACTACAGATCCTAACATAAGATATAAGTGAAGAATGACCTCTGATAACGGAATGATTCCTGGATAGCTCAGTGGGTAGATATTTGGCGTGTTAAGCCAAAGGTCCCTGGTTCGATTTAAATGTCGAGGTGTCATTTTTTAATTTAAATATGATATTTAGATACGGCTATAACCATAACTAACAACAATAATAACTTTAATATTTAATCCTTCATAACTTAAATTTGGTATCATATTTTAAATTTATCAATATTTTTATTAACAGTCTTATTATCTATCCAGGCAAAATTTGTACTTATGAGGGTAATTTGCTAAGAATGAGCAAGGGGGAATTAAAGGTTAAGTTTACCAGCATTTATATGGATTGAGGGGGAAAATCCGTCTAAAAACACCCTTAATACACCCTACCGGAATTCTAACCCATAATAGACCCTTGATCAGCAGTAATGTCTATTGCAAAAGTAATACCTTAAAGCATTCGACCATTGAAGCTGGTTTTAATATAGTTATTTCCTTGGTTCATAGACATTTAATTTATTACTGATTTAATTAAACGAATAATAGGTTAAAGCCCCACATCGGTGGTCACGTGGCCTAATGAGCTACTCTCGCAGTAGACTCGACTTACAATGACGGGGTGATTGAGGTTTGAATCTCGGTGAAGTGCACTGAGGTATAGTTTTTCTAGAATAGTTTTTCTTTTATCATTGGCGCATATGTGGATACAATTCTTTTAAATATAGCCTTCATAATACATAAAACTATTAGCGTAATTAGTAAATAAGCATAAAGCCCAAACGGGAAGTAAGACACAGTTCTAAAGAAAAAGTTAAAAAGAAAGAACATATAATAAAGCTGGTTCCAATTTTATAATTAGTTAAGTAATTATTTTAGTTAAAAAAAACGTTTTATGTTTGTCACATTTCATTGGTAATACCCCCCTTAATAATGTTCAATGTTCAATACGATTTCAAATACCTCTAGTTTTTTATGGAAATACCTTTGGATTTATTTCGAATTAAACGCCATGTAATATGTATGAAGTATGCATTAATATGTCGTAAGATAATCTAGTGTAATAGATGGGGCACATTGACTAAATGTATTGGTTCATTAATGTTTAATTCATATACGTTTGCTTTCATTTACAGATTAATATTCATTATTAATAGTATTATATCCACATCAATTTTAATTATACTTTTTACTTTCTGGAAAGTATCAAACCTACATCTATCATTTATATAAAATACAAGAATTAATACCGGAATGAAGTACCGGTATTTCACAATGATATCAGGCCACAAAGAGGGTAGTTATTTAACCTAGATTTAGTTCTATATGTTTCTACTATCCCTGCATCCAAATTTGATATTTGATTTTGTATCCTAAATTAAATTTAAAATAGTGCATGAATTTAAAAAAAGTAATCTTAACAAAAAAAACACTTGTTTTGATTTAACTATAGTTTTAATAATATATACATATTTTAAACAAAAAAAAAATATTTGCGCGTACCATCTTTCTATCAATTCTTCCATCTGTATATTATGTTTATGAATAAATAAAAACTATTTTTTTAAACCGATAATTCAGGGATCATTTTTTCTTGAATTTTTTTAACTAACGAATTTTGACATGATTGTAACTTAGAAAAAAACATGATGTTTTAATTACACTAATGATATTAAAATTGTATGTGTATTTAATTTAATCAAACGGATACTTGTTTTGTTTTACGAAAGAAAAAAAAAAAAAAAAAAAAAAATCAAAAGACTCAAAAATTGCGAGAGAAGGTTAAATAATATAACATTAATGGGGAAGAAAGATAGAATACATTTACCAAAACTAATGTAATCAATTTTATAATAATGAATGATCTCAACAAGTAATGGCTTACTGAAAATATTTTATTTACACTGACTTTAATTTGATGCACACTTAAAGAGATTTAGAAAAAAGTCCAAGTGGTTCAATTAAAAACAATCAAATGTTAATAAACATAGACAATAATACAATATAAATACAATAAAATTATCACTATGAATCCAACAAAAAATATATAACAATTTTATCCGCAAGAATACTGGAACTAAAACAAACTACCCCCAACCCCCTCCCTACACTTGTCTTTTTTTCTTGCCGAGAAGAATCTATTTCTAAGCTCTACAGACAGCAAAACCAAAGCAAACAAAATATGTAATAACATTAAAGTGACGCAGGGTGAAAATAAAACAATGTTTGGAAGGGGGTGGACAGAAAAGCGGGAGGGGAATAACAAAAAAGAGGGGGAGGAAAGGAGGATGTTAAGGAACGTAGTTGAAGTTAACTTGAGTGTAGAGTAAGAAGTAAGTCTTAATTTTTTTTATTTTTTAGAGTTAAAAAAAGAAGGGGTTATGGGAAGAGGGGGGGGGGGTTGGGGGG
>CABFVX010000235.1:132532-174810 GCA_902151425.1 Timema shepardi | reverse complement strand
TCGGGGGAAGAATGAGTTTTTCTTGGAGTGTGTCAGAGAAGGAAGGTGAGGTAAGGTTTCCAGAGAAGGTGAAAAACAGAAAGTAAAGGGGGGCTAAGGGGTAGTATTCGTGAGATGAATTCGTTTAGAGTCTCAGGTTATTACGTGGCTAGGTTACCTGATGATGACGAAAACGATGATGATTCTAGGAAGAAAGGCGGACTCAACAATATCACGAGGTACTTTCTTTCTTTAGTATCTCCTTTTACCTCTATCTCTTTCTTCATATTTCTTTTATATCCAATATATCGAGTTGTGGGTCGTTGGGGAAGTCCCATAACAAAAGCAAACCCAAAACAAACCCTATATTATCACAGACTCTGCCTTAAAATATGAGTGAAGAATTACCCCCAGCACGGGATGATTCCTGGATAGCTAAGTGGTTAGAACGTTTACGTACTGAGCCCAAGGTTCTGGGTTTGATACCCGTGTCCCGGTCTCAATTTTCAGAATACTATATTTTTTGTTTTATTCTTAACTAATTGTTTTTTAAACATAGCTACTAATAAATAATAAAAATATCATCTATGCTTCTTAGATATATAATAAAAATCCAACGCATAGATTAGGTACATTGTTCAGAAAATATTAAAAAAAAACAAGATAATTTCAGAACGTTTTACAGATAGATTTAAAAATAAATGGCATGGTGCACTACAAAAACTGTTTCCCACTTTGTTCTTTATTGTCATTTACTAAAAACTCGTGAGATTTGTGAAAATAAATAATACCTCTATACATTATTGTAGAAACATTGAATCAAAAATCATAAATTAAATATTATATATTGTTGCTCAATTACTGTATGGCATTAGGAATTAGGACCACTGTTAGAGAAAAATTGAGAAAAGAGAAACATCTTTGTCCAACAAAAGAGTAAGAAACGAATTCTTTTTCAAAGACCTGAGTTTAAAAGTGTCTATATTTGATTATAGCTCAGAAACAATTGGTTTTTTAAAAATCTAGTTCAGATAAGAGATTTGTACCTATAATAGTACTACAACTCTACAGTGAAGTTATTTCATATCTCAGATAGTTACGGAAAAATTATGATAGTTAGAAAATTTCCTACATGCAAAGTATCTGCTACAGTAGCCCCATGGCTTCTTTCGTGCTGACTGACAGCTTTAAATAGTTACCAAACCAAACTACGTATCCCTACGCCAAATTAGATGATCTGCAAAAACATGTGTTTAGCAGTTGTCACTTATGACGGTCAAAATTTAGGTATATACCTGTTTACTGTCAGAAGTCAGCTGTGAGCTGTCAGTTAGCACCAAACAAGCCACGGGGCTACTGTAGGTCCATTTTACGAGAAAATCAGAAATTCAACCTTATTTATATTAATAAACAGTGTCTAGATATTAAATTTAATCTAATTCGTTAAATCGAATTTCAAGAATGTCGATTTTTTTTTCTATTTCGCTGTCCAGTAAATTACCATTAAATTTATGGTTGGAAATCTAATCCAGAAAACTCCTCATGGTTAACCTATGAAAACCCCAGATACTAAGTTTTAGCCTAATTTGTAAAATAGTTTAGGCTCTAGCTCGAGGGAAGGACAAACAGCATTGCGAACCAATTTTTGGGGGTTTCTGGGAGACATGAAACGTCAACATTTCATCAAAATCTTGAGTTCGACGATAAAATTATTTTCTGTCTGAAGAGTCGAGAGAAAGTAAAACTGAGCTTAGACAATATAACACATAAATGTAAAGTTTGAACCAAATTCCATCAAACCATTTCGGCTTTAGGGTCAGGTACAAGTAGAAAGAAAATGGAGTGGACATACATACATACATACATACACACATACATACATACATACACACATACATACATACACACATACATACATACACACATACATACATACATACAGATACATACATACAGATACACACATACATACATACATACATACATACATACATACATACATACATACATACATACATACATACATACATACATACATACATACAGATACACACATACATACATACATACATACATACATACACATACATAAAGATACACACATACACACATACATAAAGATACACACATATAGAAAGACAGACCTATAAATAAACGCGAAAGAACTACACATAACAGGACAGATATATAGAAGGACAGCATCTAAACAGACATTCAGACAGACAGACAGACAGACATACATACAAACATACAGACATACATGAGGACAGACTGAATTGTAGAATTTTCTAAATTATTTTTGTTTCGGGTGTACAAAAAAAAATCATACAAATTCATTATAAAGCGATAAGTATGTATTTTCTTAAAGGTTACGATAATTTATCTATATGATATTGTAAAAAATAAAATATAAAGTCTAGAATAGGCTTTATACTTTTTAGGTACCGTATTGACTTCATTCAACCTCCTAAAAACGCCCGTCTTTCTGTTCACTTTGACGTGGAAACTCTAGACTCACGAATAACCCAATTAAAGTAATTGATCGCCCGCCTTAATTTGATCGAAGCCGACAAGTGGAAGTGTGGTGGGGGAAGGGACGAAGGGTGATGGGGGGGGGGNGCTATGGTTAGTTCTTGCACAGGATCGAACAAGTGTTTACTTCAATGGACGGAGACATTCAAGTCAAGACAGAATATTGAACTTGACTTTCCCATTATATTAAGTAGACTTGATGAAACAAAGGTCCCTTACTGGTTTATTTCCAGTCTTATTATCAAAATAAAAGTTGACCAAATAGATATTTTTTTTGTTCTCTTTCTCCTAAGCTTACAACCTGTCTTGTCTGTCCAAATATGTCAAATATGTTGTAGGGAAGTTAAAGGCAAAAATAAAGTAAATGTATTCACGTTTGTGTGGAGGAATATTGAAGAATCATTTGGTTAAAAACATCTCGTTGTGCCCAGCCGTGAATCAAACCACCAACATGATAAGACTGACGCTGTGTTCCACGTGACCACTAATAGAAGCTATTTTTCATTGACTATACCTAAAAGTTAATTCTTAGTTTATTTTAAACTATTTATATATTATATAAAACTAGTGTTTAATGTATTTAGTATATATACATACTATTATAAAAAAAGTGACCTGGTGGTCTAAGGGTAAGGTGTCAGACTTCTGTGCTGCCGGCCGGGGTTCAATCCTCGGTCCCGGCACAGATTTATCTGATTACCAAACCCTTCCTTCACCTCTGACAAGACATCTTGTGAATGTGAGGAATGCCAGGTCTCCACCGTGGCTCGGATTCCACGTTAAACTGTAGGTCCTCCATTTCATCTAACAATCAACCTACCATTACACATTAGCGTAAGTGCGTATAACCCGAACGGGTAGTAAGACGCGGTGCTAATGATAATAATAATATTATAAAAAATCTCTAATCAACTAATCATATTTAAATACATATCTAGATAGTAATATATAAATATTTAGATACAAATAATTCTTGTAATTAAATAAAGTTTCTTGGCACACAAACTATGTATTTAATTATCTGCTTTATATGTGTTTTTTGGTGCCAATAGCTTAAACGTATTTTAAGATGTTAGATGATATGTATCAAGGAATTTAGTATATGCCTAAATATATTATGATAGTTTATATTGTCACTAAGTTCGTAAGATTTACCCATACTAACTAACTATATCAAAAAACGTTATCACACATATAATTTAAGTTATTAAGCTAATTAATATGCAAACGACTTATTTCGGTTGTACAATGGTCTATGGTGTCATTCTTGTAATATAATGGACTTTCGAAGACGGCTATATAAGTGTTTAAATCTCTGTCTCTGGTATTGATTGATAGGAGTTTTTTCTAATTGGTTTTCTACTCTCCCTCCTCGCAAATGTAGATACATTACATTATAAAATAATTTCATCATACATAACACATAATAATGAGTACATGTGCACATAATAATAAAATAATAAAGTAATAAAATATTTTAAAAAGGTCTACTTTAAAAAAGGTTCCACTCGAGATATATGTTTATATCCAAAATATATATTTTTACATCCAAAATTCCCAAGAAAACATTTTTTAGATTTCATGTTATCTAGAAAAAAGATTAAAAAAGTCACTATCTATACTTTTTAATTCATAATGCAGATTGTCCAAATATTGTTCATAATGGAGGTGTGACTTCTTTTAAAGTTCATTAAATTTTATAATTGGGTACATAAACATATATATTTAGTCGTCATTCAATTAAGCACATGTTCATTAGGCCTGGGGTGGGGTGGTGGAGTATTTGACTGGTTATGGTTGTTGAGAAAGGAAGAGAATAGGGGTGGAACAGAGTGGAGGTAAATAACAATACAAATATATATAAAAAAAAACACTTCAATAAAACTTCACCATAATTTTCCAAGTATTTTAGTGCAAACCTCTTCACACAAGTTTTCATACATTACGCTTTTTTATTATTCTTTTTTTAAAAAGGTGCAATATTATACAAACAATTTTAGGTATTTTGTGAACAAAATAAAATAAGCAAATAGTCCTATTTGTAAAAACGAGGTAACAATAATAAATTTTGGGCTCCCCCTTCTCTTTCTCCCTGCAAGTTTCATTGCCGTGAATACAGAAACATTTTATTTATGGTCCACAGTTGGTAATAGTGTAGAATTCTCGTGAGTTTGCGAACATGTACATGTATATATTTAACTTCTTTTTTTGCTAAATCACGCAAGGGTGCATGTTTAGGGACTTTTTTTTAGATTTATGTTGCAGTTGGTACTGAAGTAAACGCGTAATGTGTGCGTGTATGTGTATGTTGAGGGATGTTATCACCCTTGCCTTATCAACAATTTTGGAAACGCAAGGGGAAGAAGTGTTAAATATTTGTTTAGTGGGTTAAATGAGTTTTTATTGAACAAAAGAGATATTTTAAGCTTGTTAGAAGCGTACTTTATTCATAATAATAATTTCAGCTCGCTTATTAACATTCACAATAATATAAACCCTTTTTTTAATCAACAAAATGTTATAATTATAAATTTATTTCATAAATATATATTATAAATTAGCTTAAATAAAATATTGTTGCCAAAAACCTAAACTTTAGTGGTGAAATACTTGTCAGAATCATTAAATGACACTAAACTAGGGTGTTTTGGACATGTATTTAAACTACTGTAAAACTGTAACCAATATACTTATCACACATTACTTGATAATAATTTAAATAATTAGTACAGTACACCACACAAACTGTATATCTTTTTACATTAAAGTAAAGACATTTATTAAAAACTCATAAGCTGTTTAAAACTCGATAATATAAATCGTAGAAGAAACTTTTAATTAAAGAGCATAATTGAAAAAATGAGTTATGGATACAATTAAACAAGACGATTTTATTTGTCCACCAAAGTCATAAAAAGCAAAGAAACTTTTCCTCTTTAAATAGTAATACAACTTTACAATCATAAGTGATTTCGTATCTTTATTAGCTGCGGAAATACTCTCAAGATTGAATATTACCGTTGCCTTAAAGTAATATTGGTGACCTGGTGGTCTAGGGGTAAGGTGTCAGACTTCTGTGCTGGGTGTCAGGGGTTCAATCCTTGGTCCCCACACAGATTTATCTGACTACCAAACCCTTCCTTCACCTCTGACAAGACGTGTATTAATCACAACTTGTGAATGTGGGGAATGCCAAGCATCCACCGTGGTTCGGATTCCACGTTAAACTGTAAGTCCTCCATTTCATCTCACCATCATCCTACCGTTACACATTAGCGTAAGTGAGTATAACCCGGATGGGTAGTAAGACGCGGTGCTAATACTTATAATAATAATAATAATAATAATAATAATAATAATGATGTTTAAATAAAAGTACCAATTTTTTGTTTTGTAATACTAAACAATGTCTAGATGTCTAATTAAAATCGTTAAAGCAGATTTATAGAAAATTAATTTTATCTATTTTTGTCCTTCAGTAATCTACTCTTAATTTTAAGGTTGGATATCAAATTCTAAGAACCGTTCAGTCAAATCTTACGAAAAACATAGATATTGGGTTTAAGGCCAATTGGTCTTATTGTTTTGGCTCTAGGTTAATATACAGACACACAGACAGATGGCAGAACAAAAAAAACACATTTTTTTCTGTTTCATGGGGTCATGAGACTTCGACACATGTCAAAATATAAAGTTCGAATATTTTCACGATCAAAACATTTCTCTATTAGAGGGGACAGGAAGAAGTAAAAATTTATATTTATTGTGTCCTTAATTTATAAAATAATGTGCATCGCTAGTATCAACACACGGATAGTAAATAACGGTTTCATCTAGTGGGTTGTTGCTAGGACAAGCAATGCTTAATGGGACTGTACTATTTAAAACTGTATCATTACTGGTGAGCTGGCGGTCTAGGGGTAAGGTGTCAGACTTCTGTGCTGGCAGCCGGGGTTCAATCCTCGGTCCCGGCACAGATTTATCTGATTACCAAACCCTTCCTTCACCTCTGACAAGACATCTTGTGAATGTGGGGAATGCCAGGCCTCCACCGTGGTTCGGATTCCACGTTAAACTGTAGGTCCTTCATTTCATCTCACAATCACCCTACCATTACACATTAGCGTAAGTGCGTATAACACGAACGGGTAGTAAGACGCGGTGCTAATAATAATAATAATAATAATGTATCATTACTTTTATTATCCATTTGAACAAACACACACAAACTTATTTTTAGAAACGCGTCTTACTACCCATTCGGGTTATACGCCTGTGTATTAGTTATAATAGTTGTTTTAAGGATTAGGAAGATTATTTTAATAATAAGTGTACCCACATTTGCTTGGAGGAAGAGTGGGAATATACTTTGGAAAACCACCTGACCGAAATTCTCCCCGTCATTGGCAGTCTAGTCCAACACGATAGTAGCGCGTTAGACAATGCAGCCAATGAAGTACGCTACAAGGTTATTAAATTCAATATTAAAAGAAAACATAAAAAAGTTCACTATCATACACATTTTATCATATAATTTTATTTATAAGTTAGAATACAATTTCAAACAAAATTGTTAAAGTAGTTTTAAAAATATTTTAAATAATCAAAATTCACTAGCCTTAATTTAAGTGCTAGTGTTAAAATAAAATAAAAAATCACATATCATAACCATATAACATATAAATATTTAGTTTTAACAAGATTAAATGTATCATCTCGGATCTAGAACTTGGGACAGACAGGCCGATGGAAAGGCAGACACACAGACTTAGATGAAAAAACATAATTTTAAAATCCACTTTCATGGTTTTGAAGGCACCAAAATACGCAAAGCTTCTTCATAATATCAAAATCGATAACTTTAACGATTACGTTTTTATTTTCTAAACGAGGTACTAAAATTACAAACAGATCGATCAATCGTCTCAACGAAACTATATATAAATGTTCCGTCAAAATGTAATTGGAAGCACTTAAGTCACTTTTCCACTGCGATCAACGCCTAGTGCCTCTACAGGTTGTAGTTCCACCCCTCTCCCGGCCCCCCATCCCAAGGGGTTTGAAAACTGGAACACGCCAACACGCCCTTGGCACGCATGCGCAAACATTGCTTTGTTTATAATTCGATATAGCCTCGTTGCATTTGTTGAATACATGTTGCACAATTATACACTGTAGCCAAACTGTGTGCGTGTGACTCTGTTAACGGCTTCATAACAAATCACGGTTATATAAATGACATGCAAAAAAACAAACAACAACAAAACTGACGCCATTTAGTACATTTTCCCTTAGCGATCGTTAACAAGCTATGCTAAGTGTGTAATGATGACATTTACTCAGCTGTAAAAGAAATTTATTATGGACTGGATACTATCACGATCGTTTGGTTCAGAAATATGAGGATTCAATTACCACCAATTATTTACGATCATTATAAAATACAACTCAACCATCACAAAATATTTTGAAATCTATTTTATTTATTTCTACGATATTCTCATACAGATTAAATTTAATAAACCAATTAACCATTTTCACTCATCGGTGATTGCATGGTTTAACACGCTACTCTCGTAGTAGATTAGACTTCCGATGATAGGGAGATAGAGGTTCGAATCTTGGTCATGTGTAATGAGGTTATTTTTTCCAAAATGGTTTTACACCCTTCCTCCACCAAAAATTCGGGAACTCTTCCTATAAATATAGACTTCCTAATCCCTAATACCACTGGAGTAATTAGTACATAAGCGCATATCCCAAACGGGTATTAAGACTCAGTGTTAAAATAAATTGATTAATTTAATACCTGCATTGCGTTTATTAAAAAAAAAGGGGAAATATTTAAAGTGTAATATATTATTTGATATGGGTAAAGTTTATAAAATAATTTCTTTATTAACAATTAAATAGTAACCGGTCCTGTGGTGTAGTGGTCGAAGCACCTGATTGAGCCTAGTGGTCTCGGGTTGGATTCCCGGCTGGTAACTTGGTCATTTTTCCCGAAAGGGCAACTACCCCAACAGTCACCAAGGTTTGACGAGTTGAGTTTTTTAAGTGTTTACACTGGTTCCACACCCTCATACTCACTATCACCATCACCTCATCTCATCTGGACATGGAAAGAGCCTCCATGTAAATTATTATTATTATTATTATTAGCACCGCGTCTTACTACCCGTTCGGGTTATACGCACTTACGCTAATGTGTAATAGTAGGCTGATTGTGAGATGAAATGGAGGACCTACAGTTTAACTTGGGATTCGAACCACGGTGGAGGCCTGGCATTCCCCACATTTACAAGTTGTGATTAATACGTCTTGTCAGAGGTGAAGGAAGGGTTTGGTAATCAGATAAATCTGTGCCGGGACCGAGGATTGAACCCCGGCCGCCAGCACAGAAGTCTGACACCTTACCCCTAGACCGCTAGGTCACCCTCCACGTAAAGGATGTAACATTAGTACTTTACTACTGGATACTATTTCAAATACTGGGCTATAATTAATGTAGTAACCCAGAAGCGTAAAAAAATATATATAATTATATATAATACATTATTATTTCGTTTAAAATATTCAAACTCAACTTAGTTCTATGAAGAGTATTATTAGCATGTACAATTTAATAACGTTAGACTATTAGCTTATGATCTTTTCTTAACAATAATAACGAAAACTAATAAAAAATGTTCCAATCTAGAGTAAATATAATTTTAAGTTAACCAACTTTGAGTATTGTTTCATACAATTAACACGCTTGAATTCAAATTCTCTTTTATATTGTATTAATAATATATTATAAAACGTGAATTAGATGTGTCAAAATTATTAATGAATACTAGATTGTATCTTTGTAAATAGAGCCGATACATAACAATGTTTTGAATAAAATTGATGCTATCACTATTTCATTATACATATATACTATTCTTTCTCCAAACTGAATGAACTAAGAGCTATAATCTTACACTGTGCTTTTATATCCTATATATTGAGTAGCAATATTACCAAATTTAATTCCCGGTAGTGGGCGATTTAAAAGAATCCCCCCATTGTGGGCAAAGGAGTGGGTTTATTCGTGTATGGCTTAGCGGAAACTACGGAGGATAGATTTAATCAAAATGCTCTACCGTGTTCAACTCTACCCCAGTTGTAAAAATATGTGGTTAGCCACGATGGGTAGTAGGATTCTGAGAAAAATTTAAATTAATTTTATTCTAGAGCACATCATGTTGTCTTTTTTGTATTTTGTATGTGTAAATACACAAATAATTTGAGTATAAAGGAAGCCTCAAATTAGAGGAAATGTACACACATTTTTGTAGAGGTGGAGTGGGAGAACCTTTAGGGGAAAAAACATTTCTCAGTAACTCATACCGATATGGAATTCCAACCTTCTGGAAAGTCCAACCAAACGAGGTTAACGCATATACCATTTTTTAGTTGAGTGTTCATCGCAGTAGGAATACCTTAATTCTCACCGTTAGTCAACGGAAAATGCCTTAACTATCAAGTTAATTGACCCACTATTTCCACCTTCCCCCAGGATCTTCTTGGTTTTATCCAAGTGACATCATCCACCTTTCTTTTTCCCTAAGGTCATTTACCATAGATGACGTCATTAAAATGTTGCAATCCTGCCCATTTGATATTTTGCTCTATTTTAATTTTAAAAAGTGTACCTGTTTGGGTATAAGAGTTACGTATCGACCCAAAAAGAGGAAAGTAACTGATAAAAAGGGGTGCGTTTTAAATTAAAATTTGTTACAGAGTTACAAGCTACAGGTAGCCTCTAATATTAACTGTCCAGTGGTAACATTTGGTAACAAAGAGGGAAGTTCCTCTTTTCATTACGAGTGAATGCTAGTTTATTATCTTTCATGCAATTATTTCATGGACCTGTTTGGACGTTTTTCAGTTCAAAGTATATATAGGACATGACATAGTTTTTCTATAATTTAAATAGAATTTCTTCAATTATCAACGTTAAATTGATTAAACAAATTAAAAATATGAATGATTCAAATTAATTTGACAAGCAATAGAGTTCCTCTCGATACCCGAGGGCTCACCTGAGCTATAGCAGGTAATTATAATAGTTCATGCTGTGCAAAAGAAATTTTCTTTTCATTTTATTACCATGGGAGGTAGCTACACTTAAAAATTAAATTATTTCACAATTAAAAAAAAATTTAAGTTGAGTGTGGCAAGGGGAAGAATGAACGTTAATTGAGGTAAATATTTGTTCCATTTTTTTTAGAAATTTTTTTATGACTAGTATAAAGAAAATAATTAATTAATGAATATGTTTAGAGTACATTTCTACAAATAATGATCTTAACGGTTCTTAAATATTTAACATATGATATTGGTATTTCAACAGAAACTTTAAAAATATATAGAAAAATTCATATCCAAGTTTCCCACTAACCATGTCAAATATTACATTGTTGAGATTTGTATATGAAGAAATCATAGCTAAACCTATTGAAGAAATATTTCATTAGTTTTTGACTAAAATAAAAAAGTTATTTTGGTTACAAAAACAATAAGAATAGCCAACTTAAGATGGGTGTTTAAGAGACACAAAAAAAAGGTCAGCGTTTTGGTAGTTTTTATAGAAAAATATTATTTTGTTGAAATTAAATATTGTTCAAGTATAAACATAAATTTAAATTATATTAATATGGTGGTACTAACAGTTCTTGAATATCTGTCGTGGGTATAGCGTCATTAGACGAGAAAATTTTAAATGATTAGAAAAATTTGTTAATTAAATTCCACGACACCCTCTAACTTAGCTCTCGCTACCTTCCACCCTATCTTAGTAAGTCTAATGATATTTTGGAGGCTCAAGCACAGCTCAACATGAGAAATATTCAAGGTAAAAGAAGGTATACCATATTCGGATCCTCTTTGGAACAAGCCATTAGTCTGGTGTCTTAAAATGATGGATGATTTTTACCTACTTCCAATGCCACTCAATTATATTACCTCAATCCTTTAGATGGTATCGAGTTTATCATGAATCAAGCTTTATCACAAAAAAAAAGTAGCTCACCAAAATGTAGCTAACATTTTACTTGTTTGTTTAGTAAAAAAAACATCACATTGTCGAGGGTGCACACATAATAAAGATTATCATCACTGATATAATGTAGACCTCATCGATATCTACAGTTTAAGACACTTAACCTGTTAGGTCAGAGAAATTTAAAATATCAGAATTTTATGGTCTGTATAAAAATTAACTTGTGTGACATAACTGGTGATTACACGGTCAAAAATGTAAGCCTCGAAAAATACTAGATTACATAAAGCGAATAGATTAACATTATAATAAGTTAATAATCTGGCATATTCAGGTTGGTTATCTCTATATGATTAACGTATCATTTCATTCTATTTCCACGATATCAAGCCGATAGCCGGAATAAAATTCACATTTATCATCCCTAGCCCCAAAAACTAATCTATTTAATAACTGTTTGCACTCATTGTACGGTTAACATAAACAATTTACTTAAGGAAACCTCTGACAAGACATCTTGTGAATGTGGGGAATGCCAGGCTTCCACCGTGGTTCGGATTCCACGTTAAACTGTAGGTCCTACATTTCATCTCACAATCATCCTAACATTACACATTAGCGTAAGTGCGTATAACCCGAACGGGTAGTAAGACGTGGTGCTAATAATAATCATAATAATACTTAAGGAAATTTGATTAAAATGGTGAATTAAAATAAGCGCAACATCACTCATTTTTTCTGATTTGGTTGAAAAGATCCCACTGCGAAAAAAAAAAAGTTTTCTTAAATGGGGAACAAGTTTAAATCGAGTACCTTGACGTTCTTGGGTCATAGTCAGGGGTTGTAACCCCTCGTCCAAAATAGGGCTGAGTATTTATTGTGTCGGTTCCAGGTGGCGTGGGTGCGTGTGGACACCCAGACGATCCTTTCCATCCACCACAACGTGATCACGCAGAACCCGAGGATCTCCCTGTCGTACAACGATCACAGATCGTGGTACCTTCATATCAAGAACGTCCACGAGGCAGATAGAGGCTGGTACATGTGTCAGGTGAACACCGACCCGATGAGGAGTCGGCAAGGATACCTTCAAGTTGTCGGTGAGTACCTCCATTTCCATTTTAGGATATTTAGGGCACCGTTTGGCAAACTGTGGTACGCGTACCCACAGAGGTACCTTTTGTTTTACGATGAAATTTAGCTACAGTAGCTTCTTTGTTGCTGACTGACAGCTCACAGCTGATAGCTGACTGCTTTGAAAAGTTACCGGACCAAAATATATATCCCTACGCCAAACCATATGATCTGAAAAAAAAACCATGGGTTTACCAACTGTCGTTTCTGAGAGTTAAAATTTAGGTATATACCTAAATGTTGACTGTCAGAAGTCAGCTGTGAGCTGTCATTCAGCACCAAAGAAGCCGTTTGGCTACTGTAGCTTAACTTGTATGATAACCCAATGGGGAATCCTATAATTTATCAACATAGTGTAGTTTATCAAGTTAGGGCTACTAATTTAAAAGGTCAAAGTGTGGCAGAAGGGAGCGCGAGTAATTTTACAGTTTAATAGTATTACTTTATCTGTCAGCCAAAATAAATGTTATATTTCTCCAATAGAAATGCAGAGTAATTTTCTGCACATACTGATATTAACAAATCTTTAATATCCATCAAGGATTTCTTAGAATTTTGTCATAACTTTATTTATTTATTTAAAAAGTTTTCACAAAATTCCAGGACACCCTTGACAGATATTCAAGATATGTTGATATTAGCATGTGCAGAAACAAAACTATGTTGCTACTGGAGAAATATTTGATTGATTTTGGCTAAAATTTATCAGTTCTATAAAAAAAACTGTAAAAATACTTGTACTACCTTCGGCCACACCTTAACGTAGTGTATACGACGTACCAAATGGTTTGAGTGTCCGGCATTTTTAACTCATTTAAAGAGACAAGATGAAAGATAATATCAATAAAATGCAACAGTATTAGCTTGAAGAGAAATGTATTTAACACCCTGGGTATAAAATAGCCATGGTTCATCTGGTATGGGTTGTGTTCCTGCCCGCTGAGCTAAGAGCCAAACATTCTAGCCCATAACTGACCATTCCAGTAACTACTAGCATACATTCTTCGCCTTCCACCTAAAAAACTGGGAAATAATAAGTGTTAGATTAATACAAATCTATCGGACAGACAAGATATTAAATTAAATAGATAGTACAAAACCTATATTTTTTTAATGATCTTGAAGCCATTAAATGTATATTAATTTGTAATAGATTAAGATAGAATGGGATCAGTTATTTTTTCGTTTTCATTTAAAAATGTTTTATTACCACTGTGAGATATATAATCTTTTATGAGAATATATATATATATATATATATATATATATATATAGTTTAATAAATACATAATATGAATTGGATTAAAAGATATTGGAATACACATTTTTAACATCAAATAATATTAAATATATTCATTTCTATTTCTGAGCTTGATTAAGTTTCAATACTGTTTTGTTTATTTTATTTAATGAACTTCAAAATAAGTGAGGAAATTTATCGTGTCCTTATCATACGTGAATTACTGGATGTTTTGTTATAATAATGATACATACTAATATATGATGTATATCTGGATTAGATTATTTATTTAAATGATTAAATTTCTTAAAATATGTTGGTTGTTTCAGAGATTACATTTAATTAAATTTCTAATCGTAGATCAGAATATTTTAGTTCCAATATTCAAATTATAATAAAATTATATTAATTTATATATGCTACTGAAAGTGTCAGATTTGTGTTTCCATTTTGATTTATTTTAATAGCTCTAGTCATTCGGGCGAAGTTAATTTATTATACCTTTTCTTACACTCAAGGACTTAGAAAGGGACGGTTTAGGGGTCCAGACTCCACTTAAAGAGGCAGGTTAACATATACATATTAAAACTTATACTATGGTTGCTCTAACTGCTGTTTTAATTATTTTTCATCAACCAAATACTAGTTAATATTTTAATATTAACCTCCAAGATGCAACTTTTAAAACATCTGATTGTAAAATTAGCTCTGTAAACATTTCAATATTTAATTGGAAAACAAAGGAAGTTTCTTGGAAGAAATTGAGTAAAAAGTTTCTAACAAAAAGAGATAAACATGTTTATTATCACCTGTAAGATCTTACTTGAGGAATTAATAAAAAAAGAGAACAGCTAAAGGACAAACTAGCTGTTCAGGGCTTTTGTAGCTTATATATGTTACAGGAAAAGTAGATTCTCCAGTAAGAGTCGACTCGGCCTAGGTAAAGTCGACTCTTACTGGTCTTTTTTTTTTTTAGTAAAAGTTGATTAAAAGCGAAAATTGAAGAACTTCGATCAACATTTACTAATCAGAGTTGACTGCACCTAAGGAAAGTATACTCTTACTACCTTGAGTTAGTAAAAGTTGACTTTTTGCAAGGAAACGGTCTAATACCTAATAAAAAATAAATAAATAAGCAAAACCTTTATAATAAAAAGAGAGATATAAATATTTATTATTTATTACAGCATAACCTAAACTAACCTAACCGAATTTAACTTGGAGGTCGAGCGTTCTAGCTTAACTTTTTCACGAAACAGTAGAGCTGGGATATTCAAAACAGTTGCGTGTGGAGAGCAACATCGCGGATTACTTTTACTGAACCACAACACGCATAGTTACCTCTTCCTAGGAAAGGTAGATCTGTTTATTCTCAATCAACTTTTACCAATACTTTTGGTAAGAGTCGACTTTACCTAGGCCGAGTCAACCCTCCCTAACAATCTACTTTTCCTGTAACATACACATGTATATGTTTATTCAACCTTCCCATCCATTATTTAAATACTCTTACTTAACCAAAATGACCTGGCAGTCTAGGGTTAAGGTGTCGGACTTCTGTGCTGGTGGCCGGGGTTCAATCCTCGGTCCCGGCACAGATTTATCTGATTACCAAACCCTTCCTTCACCTCTGACAAGACATCTTGTGAATGTGGGGAATGCCAGGCCTCCACCGTGGTTCGGATTCCACGTTAAACTGTAGGTCCTCCATTTCATCTCACAAACACCCTACCATTACACATTAGCGTAAGTGCGTATAACCCGAACGGTTAGTAAGACGCGGTGCTAATAATAATAGTAATAATAATAATAATAATAATAATAATAATACTTAAACAAAACATTATTTTGTGACGATTAAAATTTTGAAGTCTTACACAAAATTTTAGCAGCACTGCTAGCAAATACAAGATTGAGAAAAGTATTACGAGAATGTAATCTGTGTTCAAATAGTAGCGGCCTCTTGCTAGTATAATATTAGTGTTAGTTATATAAAAAAAATATGTCAAGTCTTTTAAAAACGTTAATATACAAGTTGGCTACTGGTTAGTGAAAGAACCACCAGTAGAAACTATTCAATGATCTACTAAATGGTAACCCGCCTCGGTGGCGTAGTTGGCTAACGCGCTTGTCGTGTTGAGCTCGACCACTGAGGACGGTGAGATCGAGGTTCGAATCTCGGTCGGGTGGACTCGGGGTGGTTTTTCCTAAATGGTTTTCCACTCTCCCTCAACGCAAATGCGGGTTCCCTTCCTCTAGTTCAACCTTCCCTATTCCTAATCCATTAGAGTAATTAGTACTTAAAGCGTATCACCCGAACGCGTAGTAAGATGCGGTGCTAAATGTTATTATTATTATTACTAAAAGGTAAGATTAAAAAAAACTAATTTCATTACATATTTGAATCTACGTAAAGTTGGCAACTAATTTCACTATTTTTGTAGAAATGATACAGATGGAGTGTTGTAAATTTATGTTACCTGCATTTGCGTTGGGGAGAGTGAGAAATTATTTAGGAAAAGCGACCTTCAATAAACTTGGCCGGAATTCCGACTCCAACGTCCTAGTCACCACAAAACAAAACTTAATGATTATGCCCAAATTATCACTTTCGTGGGTTGTAATTATATAAATTTTGCTAATATCAACAATATATTTACCTAGGTGTAGATTTTATGATAGCCTGATTCTAATATGATAGTTTTGTTTACAAAACGATTTATTATTTTTGAACAACACCGATTTTAACTTTTTCATATAAATAGAAAATATTGTATTCTGGGAAAAATTAGGCCATTAGATTATGATGAATGGGCCTCAGAAGCCCAAAAAAGTGTATCTGGAAATTCTCTTGATAAAATTGTGTAACGTAACTGTATTTTTCGGGAGAATATTCGCTTAATGTTAGTTAATTAGAGACGCATTTTTGAAAAATAAATGTTTCTCGAAAATTTTTCCTGAATTTTGTTAAAAATTTATATCATGGGAGGTTTTACATTATGAAAGACACTGTATGATTGTTTAACAGAGAGAAATGTTTTTATAATTTAGGTTGTTTATATACAATTATTATTTTTAAATTCAATTTTTTTTAAATGGGTTTAAAGAGTGTTAAAATTGGACATTTAGGCAACTTTTTACATTATAAATAGCAATGTCGTACAAAGTCTGGAAATGTGGGGTATCTAACCCAATGGAATTTGATGTACTCCCATACATAAGTAAAAAAAAAAGCATAATCTTAAGGTTTAGTAACAATTTTTAGTGGAGCCCCTGGAAAAACTAGCTTTCTATACCCTTGCCTACCCTACACCATAATACAAAATGATAAGTAATTATAGATTTAAGTAATTTAATGAGATAAAATGTTAATAATAATAATATTTAGCACCGCGTCTTACTACCCGTTCAGATTATACGCAAAATGTTAATAAAATGGGTCATAAAAACCAAACAATTAGAAAATTAGATGTATTTGAGTAGCATATTTATATATATTTATTTATTTATTTCATTATAATCACTACCATATTCTGTAAATATCATGTTAAAAATTGATGTTCATAAAGTGTAAATTACATTTATCAAATAATAAAAATAAAAGTATTCGTTTGTTAATAATTGTTTTTGAAAATAACTACTTTGTTAACAAAAGAGTTTTGGATGTGTTGGTATTAAGCTTTTGAGAATAAAATGTCACATTTTATCTTCACGTGTATAAAAATATAAATCACATATATATAATAATACAGTCATATAATTTCACACAAACGAATCGGATCCTATTTCACATAAATGGACTAAAAAGATAAGCGTCCAGTCCACAAAGTAGAGACAAAAAAAAAATGCGGGAAAGGGGACAAAACAAAATGACCGACAAAAACATGTCAGGTTATTTCAAATAAAACACAAAGATTTATTCTTCAATGAGACCGCTATTAAAAAAAATATTGCTGTGGCAGTTTTATTCTGCTCGTCTTTCAAGTGTCAGCCACGTGGTATTCAAATGGAGGATAAGAGAATAAGAGAAAAACAACATTTGTGTGTCTAGATGAGTGGTCCCAAAGCTGTGGTTCACAAGTCGATTTTTGGTGGAACAAAATATTTTTTTTAATGCTACTTCTTTAATTATTTGAAAATAAAATAATCATTAAAAATTGGAAAGTTTAAGAAGGAAAAAATAACATTATAAAAGGAAAATAATAAATGGTTTAACATACTGATAGATTAATAAAATCATAATTAAGAAAATAACTATATCAAAAACACTCCCCCATCTCTCTTATGTCTATTAAGGTGGAACTGTAGGGCTCGCAAGGAAACTTTATTTTTGCAAAGAAATTTATAGAAAAACTTTTTTGGCCAAAATAAATAAAATATTGTTTTGTTAGAAGCTGAGTGTAATTTTTTTCAATAGGGGATATCAACATTGGTTGAATATCTGTCACGAGAATAGTGGTATTAGATGAGTAACATTTTAAATGAAGAAAAAAAGTTGTCATTAAATTCTAACACACTCTTGACAGATATTAAAGCACTGTTGATGTCCCCATGTGAATAAAATCAAACTATATGTTTCTATTTGAGAAATATTTGATTTAGTTTGGCCTACAAAAGTTTAGTTATGAAAACTTAACAAAAACTGCCCTTTTCTTGCATTACTAGCACTCTCGCCTTAAAACTATCTGGATCTTGAAAATTTATGATATTAATAATTGGGTTGTTTTAATATTTTTATGAATCATCTGCCTAAATCAACTGTTATTATAGTTAGGTGACCTTGTGGTCTAGGGGTAAAGTGTCTGACCTCTGTGCTGGGGTTCAGGATTCAATCCTCGGTCTGGGCACAGATTTATTTGATTGCCAAATCCCTCCATCACCTCTGACAAGACGTGTATTAATCACAGCTTGTGAATTTGTGGAATGCCAGGCCTCCACCGTTGCTCGGATTTCACGTTAAACTGTAGGTCTTCCATTTCATATCACAATCACCTTTCCATTACACATGATCGTAAGTGCGTATAACCCGAACGGTTAGTAAGACGCGGTGCTAATAATAATAATAATTATTATTATTATAACAACTGTGAATATAACAGTGCAATACGTCACCAAGGGTATGTAATCCTGAGTACATTTATGAGAGTCTAGAGCTGTTTTCTCGTCTAAGTCAAATGGGGAAAACCATTTTAAAAGGCTATAAACGTACTCAAGGACACATAACTCTAGATAAACTAGTAGGGTATCGGACCTTTGAGTTAATGGTTGTAGGTTCAACTCGTGGCATGGCCAAAAATTTATAATTGGTTAAATTTGGTATTTCTCCCTTTATAATGATGAATTAGCGGCCGAAAGGTGGATGTTGTGTCTGTTCTAGACTTATGATAATTTATAAGACATGTTCTTCTAGAATCATTCAGTTGATAAATTGCACGTTAAATACCTTTAATAAATTAGATTAAAAGACAATTTTGTAATGCCAACAAGTGTTTGAGATTTTTAATTATGCGCTACTTATGTGCCATGGGATGTTTGTATAACAGGTGTTATAAATGATTATTTATTAATAGGTTATTCGATCTTGATAAGTATTAAATTAATTTAAATATATCTACATTAATATCATTGGATTATGGTTGAATTTTCACAGAAATAATGCTTATATTATATCCGAAAAAAACACTAACTGCAGCATCACGTATTCATATGTCAAATATTAAGATCTGAAGTTGTTACTTTTGATAGATAATATTAATACCTAAACAAAAAATTAGTAATTAAAGAGGTAAAATGCTACCAATTCTTACTTAACTCAATAGTATAACTTTGTAATTTTAAGAAATCCTTTATATTGAAATTGTATTTTATCTTACAAATCATGTTAAAAGTTTACAAAGGTACATATAATGAATAGGAGACGATTATATTAGTTGGAATAACTTATATTGTTGGCGTTTTGAAACGCTATCCCTACAATTTTAAAAGGTCCTTCACATGTGGAAAAAATTTAGATTAAAGAGAAAAACTTTTTTTTTAATTAATAGATTTGAAATTTTCTTCCTTTGAGATTACTAATAATGTTTTAATAATGGCGACACTTTGTTATTTATTTAATTAACTGGCATTCCTAACGTTCCCCCCCCCCTCCTACACCACGCATACCATTCTTCTCTCCTACTAAATCATGGTAGGCTACCATTTAATGCTCAAGGTAAAGTTAAATTTTTCCCGATTTTTTGGATTTAAATAAGGATACCGAAAAGCGTTTTTAATTAATATTATATTTCATAATTTTCTTGTAAGAAATTTAAGGAATACTACTATTGTGTTTATAAATGTCATAAGCATTTACGAAATTGTCGCATGTTGTCACTACGATATACTGCCGTAAGTCCAATTTTAACTCTGGCAAATATTAAAATATTAAATAAAAAATTAATTAATTAATCATAATTGAAATATTAATTTTTTTATAATAAATAAGTTTGTAACACATTAAATCATAAGTAAAGAAATTTATATCAACCTCTGTAGTTATTTACTGCTTATTATTATGATACTTGTGAGGGTTATATCTTTTCATGTGTGCTATTTATCTTGTCCACATGTTCACACCAATGTAGAAGGATAGTAGAATATGGACTATTTTTTTTAGCACTCTGTCTTACTCCCCGTTCGGATTAAACTTGGATGTACTAACAAAACTAATGTGTTAGGATTGAGGAAGGTTGCATTAACAAGAAATGTACCCACATTTGGATGGAAGGAGTGTGGAAAAACAATTGAGGGAAAAACCTTACTTGCTACACCCGACTGGAATTAAAACTTTGATACCCCCGTCACATGGTAAATTCAGTCTATTGCGAGAATGACGCCTTATATTATGTGACCACCAAAGTGTGTTTAGAGTTGATGAATCAGACTTTACATGAAAGAGAATCTATGATTCATTTGTAAAAAAAACCCACCTAAATATAACCATCTGGGATTGAACCTCGTTTTCTCTTTTACAATACAGTATATATCAAAAGTTCTTTAGATGGTATGACCATCCATACGTTTAGTATTATATTAAAGCTCAAAAACTTGTTCTTCACTTTCTTATTAAGAATTTAATAATAATGTGTCTATGTTTATATATATATATATATATTAGCCCTCGAATATAAATACTATTATAACACAGTAGTCATTCCATTGAATTTCTTTTCAATCTTCAGCTTATGGTTTCCATAGAGTCTTCTTTTCAGTGATATAAGCTTTCTTCATTTTCTCTTGAAACCCTCTCATTTTCCTCTTTTTTTTGTTATTCTTCATTTAATTATCAATTTGCTAAGTGTATCATGTTGAAATAAGGAGAACACGCTCTTGTCAAAAGGGCAAAGAATAAATTTGTCAACTTGAGTCTCGTTTATTCTTCTGTATGCTCTAAGTACGTACGCTTTTTACTGGGTTTCATGAGGTAAAATAAGAGAACTGGAAATTATTTCACAAACAAAGTACTCTTGGATATCTTTCTAACGGTAGATGAAATATTAAATATAAATTAAAATAGAGATGACTTTATTATATTAAAATAAAAACCGTCTAAGGGTTTTATATGTAGTCCTAATTATTTACCTTGATACCAATGTTTTCTTAACGTTTATTTCAAAACAGGTAACTGAGAAAATTATATTATTATGAAGTCTTAAAGATCTTCAAATAATAAATTAAATATTTATATTAAATCTCTTGCACTTTATTCGGCCACTTATTCTAGCACTTTACCTTTTTAAATTCATCTGAGAATCCTGTGTTACTTAATATGTGGTTGTTTTATTCAAATATGGCTTGCGCAAAACTGGAAGTTAAATGAATCAACGAATGTTTTTAAGATTCAAATCAATAAATTATAAGTTTCATCACTTCAATAAATAACGAAAACGGGAAACTAGATCATTTCCAAAGAATGTTTAAAATGAGATGTCACAGTTATTGGATACAAATAAACTGTTAGAAACATAGATCTAGATTTAACCAAATAAATAAAATCACAATGGGCATTTTATAAGTTATTTAATAATTGTTTTAGTGGTTTTTATACTTCTTAATTTCCATTATCACTATAAATACCAAAGTGTGGGTATATTTTCCCTCAAGTAGGGGTCACCTGAATTTATATAATTAGGAATGCCAGGCCTCCACCGTGGTTCGGATTCCACGTTAAACTGTAGGTCCTTCATTTCTATCTCACAATCACCCTACCATTACACATTAGCGTAAGTGCGTATAGCCCGAACGGGTAGTAAGATGCGGTGCTAATAATAATAATTTATATAATTGTTATTTTGTCAACATTGCTGATTGTTTTACCTATTTGTAATTTTAAAATTTAAATTATATTCCTTAGTTTAGGATTGGTCACATGAATAAACATATTTTCTAAAAATAAACGAATTTTTTTAAAAATATTTTTCAATTAGAATATTAAATACCTATGTTAAATCCCATAATGAAACCTCCCATTTCATGAATTGAGAAAATGTATTCTCGTACCGTGAAATGACTTATTTGACTGACCATTTCAAGAAATGGACAAAAATTGGATTGACTGTTGCCCATTTAATTAAATGGAACCTATTATACTATCTACTACAAGCTTAACTGAAATTGGTTTCAAGATATTATATTAAACTAACCCAATGAACCTTAACCTAACCTTCCATTATAAAAGTATTAAAAGTTAAATTGATTTAAAAGATCAAACCTGTTCTTCGCTTGTCCGTTTCACGGACCAGGTCCAGTTAATAAATTGGTTAGCGATTGGAGAGCGGCCCATGAAATAGCAAATGAACCGGGTAGCACAGGCACTGAATAATTTCTG
Organism: Timema shepardi; assembly: GCA_902151425.1. NCBI lineage: Eukaryota > Metazoa > Arthropoda > Insecta > Phasmatodea > Timematidae > Timema > Timema shepardi. Next base: position 152,028 of record CABFVX010000235.1, on the reverse strand, counting down.
AACTGGACAATTTTTACCCATTCCGTGGAATATTCAGGAGGTGAAACAAGTTGACGATCGGGGTTTAACACTCACATCAGTGACCACAAAGATTAATCTGGATTTAAGGTGTAGGTCATCATCGTAATCATCGTAATCAGCTGTTTCCAGCTTGTGGCCTGATTAATTTAGTATAATTCCTCCATCTTCCTCTGTCCTTTCACCATTATTCCTCTATGAATTTCTACCACTCTTTTCTTCTCACCTGCACACATTCTATTAGATGCTCCTCCCATCCAAACACTGGGTAGGCCATGGTTTAAATTGGGGCCGAGTGTACAAAAGTCGGAGATTAGTTAATCGTTTCCCACTCTCAGTCCTCGCAAATACGGACTTATTTCCTATAAAATTTAACCTCAACAGTCCTCCTCTATTATTGTAGATAAATGGGAACTTCCAGAAAGGGTAGTCTGAAGTGGTTAAAAAGAAGCACATATCGATACCATTTTGAAAATAACTTTTTTTTTTGTTTAAATAAATTTCAAAGGTGAGAGTTGACTAACAAAGCTTTCACCTTCCATCAAATTTTGTTTTTCTGTGCCTTGTACGATTCTTACTTTCAACAGTGTGTTGTAGATTGATGGTCATTGGACGTTTAGTCGATATTGTAGATGCTATTGAAACAAGGTGTGGGTATGATGGGCCTTGCTTCTCAACTTGCTTACGTCAATCAAACTATGTACATCCAACACATTTTATTTAAAACAATTATTTATACTAGCATATCTATGGAATTAAAACATAATTATTGAAACTTATACTGTACATTTTCAAGAGGGAGGGAAATAAAATATAGAATTTTCTAACGTTTCATTGAGAAAGAAACATATTCCATGTAACACTTAATATCAAATGTTAATTATTTGATAAATATGGTTTTGAAATTAGGGTTAAAAGGCAAAAGAAGAGAAAGACCAATCTAAACTAAAATAGAATTAGTGCTGCTATCTGTTATACAATCATTGAGCTATTGCCGGAAACTGTTATACAATCATTGAGTTAGTGCTGGAATCTGTTAAACAATCATTGAGTTAGTGCCGGAATCTGTTAAATAATCATTGAGTTAGTGCCGGAATCTGTTAAACAATCATTGAGTTAGTGCCGGAATCTTTTAGACAATCATTGAGTTAGTGCCGCAATCTGTTAAACTATCATTGAGTCAGTGCTGCCATCTGTTATACAATCATTTAGTTAGTGCCGGAACTCTGTTATACAATCATTGAGTTAGTGCTGGAATCTGTTAAACAATCATTGAGTTAGTGCCGGAATCTGTTAAATAATCATTGAGTTAGTGCCGGAATCTGTTAAACAATCATTGAGTTAGTGCCGGAATCTTTTAGACAATCATTGAGTTAGTGCCGCAATCTGTTAAACTATCATTGAGTCAGTGCTGCCATCTGTTATACAATCATTTAGTTAGTGCCGGAACCTGTTATACAATCATTGAGTTAGTGCCGGAATATGTTAGAGCATTTAGACAATCATTGAGTCAGTGCTGCCATCTATTAGAAAATTATGAGACATTTATAATTCCCTTTAGATTAAGGACATAATAGGTCTGTCATATTTAACTCAATCTAAAATAAAAGGCATTTAAGAGTTTTCTTATGGTTGTTGTCCTGGAAAATGTGTGTAGAGTGTATTTTTCCTATTTCTCTTGTACCCTTGAAAGTTAGATACAAACCTCCATTTATGGGCTACTTTCCATATTTTGTGAAATCTTATACAACATATTCTGAATTTTATGAAATATATTGAGTTGTGTAAGTCGCGCGTCTGAATATTGTGTTAAAGGATAAGGATCCGATTTATGGAATATCCTAAACAAAATCATCATTAGTGTAAATTAGTGCCCTCCCATTTGACATATACCAGCCATTTTGTCGGTTATTGAAATACATTATTGTTAGCTTCAAGTTGAGCCAGACTTCCAAGAACGGGGAAATTGAATTTCAAATCTTGGCAAGGTGAACTGAAGGTCGTTTTTCCTAAATGGTTTTCCACTCTCCCTCCACGCAAATGCAGGATCACTCCCTATACATTCAAACCTCCCAATTCCTATTCCATTAGTGAAATTAGTACGTAACCCGAACGGGTAAAAATACGTGGTGCTAAGAAAACAAAATTAATTAAACAGGCTCGTTTATAGATAAAAAATAGTGTATTCTTTCAATTTAAATAAGATTGGGAAACTATGGATAAAACTATTTTTTCTAAACCATGTATTTAAACCATTAAGATTTACGGGGATGAAAAAGTTTGGATTTAGAGGATTTGTACTCGGATTTGCGTGGAACGAGTGTGAAAGTCCACCTAGTATAAACTACTTTCATTACCATTATTAGAGCCCCAATCTCCCTGTCATAACCAATTTATATTACAAAAGTGACACCTTTTAAACCATACGGCCATAGATTTTTTTTTTACTTCACATTTTAAAACCCATCTGGGCTAACCATATATTTTTAACAAATAGGATTGAGAGGAATAAGTTTGTGTTAAGAGTAGATATACATGTTGTTTTTTTTAGTAAAGGGAGAGCAGGTAGTCATTTATGAAAAAATAGCCTAAGTACACCTAGTTGAGATTCATACCATTGCCTATTTTAAAACTGATGCATTAGACCGTTCAACATTCAATGAGTGTTTAAGAATTAATGAAATGATCAATAGTTTTTTTTTAAATAATAAGATAGTCATATAATAAATTATAGTCTTACTATACTATAATTTTGTAATATTTTATATTTTTTTAAATATTTAAATGCAAGACCTGTACTTTTAGGTACTTCATAATTGTTTCAAAAATTAAATAATGTATTTAAAAAAAATCCTAACTAAACAATGATTGATTGATTGATTGATTGACTATAGTATATTATTACTATATTATATAACATGGTAATCTAATACTACTTTCCTATTTATTTTATTAGCTTCTAGTTTCATGGCTAGGCTCTTACATACTTACAGTATAATCTCATTAATTAATTAAATAACACAAGATATTTTAAAATCTTTTTTTATTTCAATGATTGTAAAACTCATATTTAATATAGACCTGTTATTTTTCTTGCTTGGGATTTCATTGACACTATTATTATTATATTTTACTATTATTATATATACTATTATGTACTCTAAAAAGTTAGAATTTTTTTATTAAATCAATTAAACAATTTAGAAGTGTAGATGATTATAATAATAATGGATACAAGGATTGGTTAGTGAAGAATTATAATAACTGTAACAAGAAATTATCACCTTTGTAAAGAATTTCAAGAAATAACATGGCCTTTTATATCAGATGGATGTCAGAAAGTAAATCTAATATTTTGGGTCAAACGGATATTAGAACATAAACATGACCCGAGTCAGACGGATCTCAGACACCCGACATAAGCTCTCTTTGAACTCTTAAAGTTTTTATTAAATTGATTATCGTTACTACCTTTGTGTATAAATAATTTAAAATGTATAAGGAAACTTTAAGAGCTCAATAGTTTTTGTGCTGATGTGGACAAACTGAAACATTAATGGAGAAAAAAAAGTCACGTACACAATGTTTAACTTTTCAAAACTAGCATCATTTAGAAAAGTTGGAAGCTTAAATATCAATTACGGAGTATAATAAAATATGATCAGAAATAATTATTTTATTCTTAAGACTTATTTTACTTTGTACCAAATAAAATAAAATTGATGAATCGTAAAATACGACGCAAATAAATATAAACAAAATATCTAGTGTAGAATAAAATTCCAGATTTATTTCTAATTTTTAATGTGATTTCAAAGTTAAACTAATAGTATAATCAATTCACTGTACTGAGGTGAAAAATTGCCCAAGTCAACTTTATTCTTTATTCATTTCAAAGGATTTGTGGTGAAGCCCAACTTATTTTCGAACAGTTGGATTTTTTTCCGACTATACATTTTAAGGTACTTTTAAAGACCTAACCTCCTTTACATGACATCAGAAACTATATCCTAACAGCTTTTATATATTTACCGACTGAAGTAAATTATGTAGATTGTGTATTCGCTATTGAAAAGCTGTACACGTTTATCTGTTAATGTACTGTACTTCACAAATAAATGGTACGAGGGTAAAAGAAGGAACGTCCTAATTTAACTCGAATGTGTTAGTGCTGCCATCTGTCAGACATTCATAATATCTTTCTAGTGTAAATTTAGATTATGGTTAAAAGAAGTATATGCTATGTTTTAATTATTTACAAAAAGTATTAGCTGTGGTCCTTGTGGAGTTTGAGATATAAAAGGTGTTATAAAAAACCTGAAAAAAGTTCGTAATAATACTTTTTCTTTCTCCTCCGTACTCTCCAAATGGTTTTATTAAATAAAAAATATGTTTAGTGTAACTCAATAAATTGCTGTCTAAATTTTTGTCACTCTGGGAAATTGCGTCTTACCCTTCGAATACTTTTGAAAGTTGAAATTTTTAGGCAAATTCTTTGTGTCTAAGACATGATTTATTTTATTAAAATATGTTAGGTTTAAATTATATAATCACTGTAAATAGTAGGTGATTAACTTTGTTTATTTGTATGATAAAATGAAGAAAATTTATGTAACAATATTTATCTCTTACAAAAATTGACCTAGTATTTCTACACAAATTAATGTAATACTACTCTATTTTGTGAAAACATTTGATTAAAAAGTGTTATTTTTGTATGTCGAACATAGATATTTTAAAAAAATAAATTGTTTATGTATATCAAAACTCGTACTAGATACTAGCTTGTCTTTCTATTACTAAACTCAACGCAGGCGTTAAGAATTTGGAAACATAGTTATCAAAACTAATTTAAGCATATTTACCACATTAGTTCACGAACCTTCCGGTACGAGGATAGGACTTACTATCGTTATACCCACGCCAACTGCAAATGGGCTTAGGACGTCCAACTTATATTAGACAGGACTAGCGTAAATGTATAAGTTGATGGTCATATCTGGTCGGGCACATAAAGGGAGACTCCATATGTTATTTTCCCGTTCAATATCCTCACAAGTACGGGCAAATTAACTAACAGTTAACCTCTTAATTCCTTAAATAACGCCACGTTTTACTACCAGGCTAGGATGGATGCATATGTACTAATTATAATAGTATTTTAGGGATAAGGAAGGCTGAAATTAGATTAATTCCACCAGCAATTTCTCGGAGCGAAAGTAGAAAACCAAACCTGCTTCGGTGACTCCATGGTTTAAGGCGTTACTCTCTCTCTTTCTCGTATTAGACTATACTGCCAATGATGGGTAGATCAAGGCACAATTTCGGTTGGGCGTAACTTAAAAATAAACTTACAATTTGTCTCCACGAAAATACGGGTACACTTTCCATAAATATTAGCTTCCTGGTCCCTAAAACCATTAGTCTAATTTCTACATAAAAGTATACACCCCGTTGTAAGACGTGGCGATAAAGAGTAGAAAACCACTAAGGGAAAACCACCCTCAGTACACACGCCTAAGATTCGAGCCTTGATATTTCCATTAAAGGCAGTCCAGTCTACTTAAGAGAGTGACGCCTTATAACAATCGACCACTGATGCGAATATAAAGTGATTAATAACCTACTGTTGCATTCTTCACTGACCACTTTATAATAAACAATGATCACGTGAGGAATGTCATTAGTGTACTCTTTACTGAAGGTGACCAGGTGGTCTAGGGGTAAGGTGTCTGACTTTCATGCTGGGGCTCAATACTCGGTTTCGGCACAGATTTATCTGATTACCAAACCCTTCCTTCACCTCTGACAAGACATCTTGTGAATGTGGGGAATGCCAGGCCTCCACCGTGGTTCGGATTCCACGTTAAACTGTAGGTCCTCCATTTCATCTCACAATCACCCTACCACTACACATTAGCGTAAGTGCGTATAACCCGAACAGGTAGTAAGATGTGGTTATAATAATAATCTTTTTTACTGATTTTAATGTAATGGAAGATTCAGAGTACAAATACCGATGGGTGTAGGGTTATAAAATGTTTACAAATAAAATTACTCTCTTCCTCCAAACAAATACGAATACACTTACTATAAAATAAAAACAATTTTTATGATTTAATAATTTATTCATATGAGAAAGTAAAAGAAAATTAAATACTAGAGGTATCAGATTGAAGTATAAAAAAAGATGTCAATGAATTTCCTTGCAAATTTTAATGAAAACCTTAAATTATACGTTTTTTATATTATTTTATTGGATATTCCAGTGCCTCCGACCATCATAGACAAGGACACAAGTACCGACATGGTTGTAAGGGAGGCGTCCAACATCACACTTACCTGCAAGGCGTCAGGTTATCCCGAACCTTACGTCATGTGGCGCAGAGAAGATGGCGAGGACATCCTCTACAATGCAGACAATGGTGAGTATTCCCAAAATATTTTGTTTTTAGAGCATCAAGAACTCTTTAAATATCCGTTATAGGCCCTTGTGCAATGTGAGTATTCCCAGAATATTCAGTTCTTAGAGTATAGAGAGCTCTTTAAATACCCGTTATAAGCCCTTGTGCAAGGTGAGTGTTCCCAGAATATATGGTTCTTGGAGTATAGCGAGCTCTTTAAATAATCGTTATAATCCTTGTGCAAGGTGAGTGTTCCCATAATATATGGTTCTTGGAGTATAGCGAGCTCTTTAAATATCCGTTATAGGCCCTTGTTCAATGTGAGTATTCCCAGAATATTCAGTTCTTAGAGTATAGAGAGCTCTTTAAATACCCATTATAGGCCCTTGTGCAATGTGAGTATTCCCAGAATATTCAGTTCTTAGAGTATAGAGAGCTCTTTAAATACCCGTTATAGGCCCTTGTGCAATGTGAGTATTCCCAGAATATTCAGTTCTTAGAGTATAGAGAGCTCTTTAAATATCCGTTATAGGCCCTTGTTCAATGTGAGTATTCCCAGAATATTCAGTTCTTAGAGTATAGAGAGCTCTTTAAATACCCGTTACAAGCCCTTGTGCAAGGTGAGTATTCTCAGAATATTCAGTTCTTATAGTATAGAGAGTTCTTTAAATACCCGTTATAGGCCCTTGTGCATTGTGAGTATTCCCAGAATATTCAGTTCTTAGAGTATAGAGAGCTCTTTAAATACTCGTTATAAGCCCTTGTGCAAGGTGAGTATTCCTAGAATGTTCAGTTCTTAGAGTATAGAGAGCTCTTTAAATACTCGTTATAAGCCTTTGTCCAATGTGAGTATTCCCAAAATATTCTGTTCATGGAGTATAGAGAGCTCTTTAAATACCAGTTATAAGCCCTTGTGCAAGGTGAGTGTTCCCAGAATATTCAGTTCTTAGAGTATAGAGAGCTCTTTAAATACCAGTTATAAGCCCTTGTGCAAGGTGAGTATTCCCAGAATATTCAGTTCTTAGAGTATAGAGAGCTCTTTAAATACCAGTTATAAGCCCTTGTGCAAGGTGAGTGTTCCCAGAATATATGGTTCTTGGAATATAGCGAGCTCTTTAAATACTCGTTATAGCCCTTGTGCAAGGTGAGTATTCCCAGAATATTCAGTTCTTAGAGTATAGAGAGCTCTTTAAATACCCGTTATAAGCCCTTGTTCAAGGTGAGTATTCCCAGAATATTCAGTTCTTTGAGTATAGAGAGCTCTTTAAATACTCGTTATAAGCCCTTGTCCAATGTGAGTATTCCCAAAATATTCTGTTCATGGACTATAGAGAGCTCTTTAAATACCAGTTATTTGCTGGAAACTTTTTGGTAAGAAAACACATTTTGTCCATGTTGCCATATGACAATCCCGGGTTGCAGCAATAGATAAGGGCGAGTTCATGAAGCTTTAGGATCACACTAAATACAAGGTCGACCCAGGAGAGTTTTAATTGTTGGGAGCCACCTCGTTGGCGGCAGTGAACATTAACTACAATGAGGAATTCGTTCATTCGCGAGATGAAAGGTTGAATATCAACAACCCCCTAGTAAGGCAGACCCAGACTGATAAGTGACCGTTAAGAGGGAACAACTTTAGCCCTTTACTTAAACCACAAATAAACATTACACCCTTAGACCTTCATATGTTTACCATGATCGAATCTGCAAAACCTGCTAATAAACAATGTCGACTACATTTTGTCAAAACCCTGTAAATTTACCCATAGTGTTCCTGTGATAAATCCCGAAAATTAAAAATATCTCTCACCAGTTAGGATTACCCATACAAAAACAAAATCAGAATAACTAAAGTGCATTATAAGGTTATTCCTTTGGTCAGGCATTCTCCCAGCCCTTATTAAGTATCCTGCTTCAATCCTTAGATAATTAGAAGTAAGCTCAAAATTAATCAAGGTAAACTAAAATTTTATTACACATATGAAAGTAGTTCCAAGTAACTTCAAAACGGTATGCGTATTGATCTGGTACACAAGTATAATGGGCCAACTATCGGCAACGTTCATTGAGCTTTCACTTAATCTTAACACTTAACAAATTGTCTCCAAATTAAATACTAAACGATGAGAGACCATATTTTGGTTGAAAGGCGTTTCCATTAGCCTGAAGGCTTAACAGATTATTAATAATAGCTAAAACTCGCCTCGATGGCGTAGTTGGCTAACGCGCTTGTCGTGTTGAGCTCGACTGCCGAGAACGGGGAGATCGAGGTTCGAATCTATGTCGGGTGAACTGGGGGTGGCTTTTCCTAAATGGTTTTCCCACTCTCCCTCTACGCAAATGCGGGTCAACTTCCTCTAATTCAACGTTCTCAATTCCTAATCCATTAGAGTAATTAGTACTTAAAGCGTATAACCCGAACGGGTAGTAAGACGCGGTGCTAAATATTAATTTAAAATAATAGCTAAATCAACATTCTATAACCCATCCCCCTTAATAACTATAATAGTAATGATAATAATAATAGTTCAGTCCTAATAAATAACCAACAAGATACCAATACAGGTTACGATATACTAAAACAAATTATGTGTTGCGAGGGGCCACCGCGCCGAAAGAATCAGATTAACGTGTACATATAAGTTAAAGCTAACTATTATTATTATTATTATTAGCACCGCGTCTTACTACCCGTTCGGGTTTTACGCAATTACGCTAATGTGTAATGGTAGGGTGATTGTGAGATGAAATGGAGGACCTAGAGTTTAACGTGGAATCCGAACCACGGTGGAGGCCTGTGATTGTGAGATGAAATGGAGGACCTAGAGTTTAACGTGGAATCCGAACCACGGTGGAAGCCTGGCATTACCCACATTCACAAGATGTCTTGTCAGAGGTGAAGGAAGGGTTTGGTAATCAGATAAATTTATGCCTGGACCGGGGATTGAACCACGGCCGCCAGCACAGAAGTGACACCTTTCCCCTAGACCACCAGGTCACCTACTTTAAAGCTAACGCTCCCTACAGTAGACACAGGAGTCACAGAGGTTCATCGATAGTCAATAGCGGTCACTTCCTCGTATAAATCCAACTAAAGTCAATCTTCCTATGCCGGCATCCTTTAGCTTAAGTATGAAAAATAAAAACCCACTAATGTATGTATCACTTATCGGTCTCGGCGAGTCTGGCGACACGCGTGACCATACGTTCGACGCGGAACCTCAGTGGTATCAGAGTTGGTATGGGAATAAGTAAAACTTCACTCGTGAGTGCCTCAGGTCACCAGTCACGGGTAAGAAACCACCGGAGAAGTACCACGGATGTGGTATGTAGTTGGTAGAACCCAGTCCGTGAAACAAACCCTGGACTCAAGAGTTAAAAACCCTACAAACCCCGTGCATGAATCGTATGGTTTCAACGATAAGTGTAATCTTTAAAAAAAAGTCAATTCCCAGTTTTAATTAAATCTACAAAATGTATTATATAATAAATTTAATAAAAAAAATAACGTTACAACTACCTCCCAATTATTAACTTTGATATCAAACAATTCTAATAAAAAAAAGTTTTAGTTTCCCACAAAAATTAAAGTGCGGGGCACTCTATCCTATACAGATTGTTTTTAAAATCGGTAATACCTCAAATTATCCAAATAATTATTTTCCCATAATACAACTATACCAGACAAGGATAAACAATGAACAACCTATTACAAAGGAGAATTAATATTCTATAAATTAACAGTATCGTTAAAAGTTATAAATATCACTAAATTTTACGACTCAAACATTATTTGTATCAAAATTTTAGTTAGAGATCCAAAACCATTGGTCTTGTTATACGAGTAAACTACTAATATCCTTAGGTTTTTAACACAAGAGCTTATGGCAGGAGATAGAAAAAACGAGATATATTTACACCGTATAAGCTATAAACATCAGATCCCTGACATTTGGTAATAATCAGCAAATATATATCCACTACGGACACAAATTAGTCAAATACCACAATTTAGATAGAAAGTTGCTATCATAAATAACACTTAATACAACAAATTAAAGGATTTTAACTGTCTTACGCAACGTAGTTCTCACCCATCACGACCGGCCAATTATTTAATTTCAGTCCCATTATAGCTGTTGAGTTTTGTAAACATTACGGAAAGTAGAACAATTTTGAAAGCTGTAATAGAAAGTGCATATGATAGTAATTAGGCCTACAGAACATTAAAAGGTCTACTTTACCTCTGCCACTAAATTTTAGCACCAAATCCTCGCAACGGAGACTGGGGGGTCTTCTCAGCACAAGCTTTCAAAATCCAACACACACGCACGTACACGTACACGTACACGCACGCGCACACACACACACACACTGACGAAACCGTACCACTGGACAGCCGACACAAAACTAGTCTCACTTGTCTGAACAACTCACCTATCATGTTCTGACGTAGGTCACAGATAATTCATAGCACCTCTGGATTATCTGAAGCGCCCTTGCGGATGAAGTAGGCAAAGTTTACGTCCGAGCATCACTGGAAGTATCAGACAATAATGGCCATGGTACTACAATGAATAAATCCACAAGGTGACCTGGCGGTCTAGGGGTAAGGTGTCAGACTTCTATGCTGGCGGCCGGGGTTCAATCCTCGGTCCCGGCAAAGATTTATCTGATTACCAAACCTTTCCTTCACCTCTGACAAGACATCTAGTGAATGTGGGGAATGCCAGGCCTCCACCGTGGTTCGGATTCCACGTTAAACTGTAGGTCCTTCATTTCATCTCACTATCACCCTACCATTACACATTATCGTAAGTGCATATAACCCAAACGGGTAGTAAGATGCGGTGCTAATAATAATAATAATAATAATAATAAATCAACCTTTAGCGGGACAGGCTAAATATCTGCAGAGAGTTTCATATGACGGGAAACGTTACAGCATCTTGTGACACTAATTAAATAAATATAATACCTTATAAAAGTACGAGATTTATTACGCAACCAGTTTTCACAATATTTAAAATATATATTTTTAAACATGATTCAATTCTCTTTGCCAGTATTACCTGAATATCTAAGAGACTTATGTTTCTAAAAATCACTTTTTAAATAAATTTTATATGTGGCAAATATGCCCAAAAATATAAATTTTAAAAATATAACCAATAAAGGAGAAACTAGAGTTTGCGATAAAAACTATAGTAAAAATAATAATATTATAATTGAATTAATTTAATTTCTGATTTACATTTCTAAACCCTCAAAGTTACAGTTATATATTGACATTAATATTGATAGAAATATTTTTTTTATAAGACTGTTTCTATGATTATCGCACTGTAGTTATGTCTTAAGCATATAATTACCCTGTTATAAGTGCAGTTATTAACAATATTCTTCCTGCTTTAAGGGATAAATGGTTTAAGGCGTCACTCTTATGTTAAACTTGGTTGCTGATGACGGGAATATTAGTGTTTGAATCCCACTCAGTTCTATTGAAAGAGATTTTTGCTAAATGGTTTCCCATTCTTCTTACACGCAAATGTGGCTATATTATCTTTAAGATACTTTCTTTCTCATCCCTATGTAATTAAAGTAACTAAAATATATGCGTATAACCTAAGCCAGCATTAAAACGTGGTGATAAAAAAAAGTCATATTCTGTTGTTTATCAACAGGAAAGGATACATTGAATGACAATTGTGTTTACATTGCGTATAAAGTTTATAAAGTGAAAAGAAATAATGGGGTACCGCTACACAATCTCATTAGTAGGTAAAACTCAATATTAAAGGGGAGTGCCCTTGGAAAAAACAAACTTTTGTGGTAAAGTAAAATCAATAAAATTTGAATATTTTATTATAATTAAAAATATATATCAGAAAAGGCAGCATTTGATCACATGACATGAGTAAGAATAGGTGGAAAGAAATATATTTTACTACCGGATATTACTATCTTTTAGGGTTGTACCATTGTGTGATAATTAAGTTCCTGTGCTAAGAATGAGTAAAGTTGAATTAAGAGGAAATGTCCCCACATTAGCGTGAAAAAGAGAGTAAATCCATTAAGGAATAAAATATTCTCAACACCCCCTTTATCTGAAAATGCTACTAGCATTGATAACAGTTATGGCTGCTCGGTTAGTATAACTCGATCATAGGGTCAAGCTATGGAGTCATGTTCGTACATACATACATACATACATACATACATACATACATACATACATACATACATACATACATACATACATACATACATACATATATACATACATACATACATATATACATACATATATACATACATACATATATACATACATACATACATACATACATATATATATACATACATATATACATACATACATACATATATACATACATACATACATACATATATGTACATACATACATATATACATACATACATAAATAATCACGTCATTGCGTCAAGGTAGAAGCAAGAAACGGTGCATATAGCTCAAAAAACATCTTCGTACTTAATCCATCCTCACTAACTTCCTCCACACTTCCTCATCCTAACATAATCTCTTCGCTCCAAAATCATCCATATACCGAGTCATAATTCTCTTTTATTCCTCAAACACTTGAATGTTCCTCTGTTTCAACCATTTTCAACAACATTTCCTTTTTGAGCCACTCACTCTACCTTCATATATTTACTTCGTCACTCGATCCACACTCATCCTCTCAACATGCCCGATTCAAGACATTTCATTCACATTGACCGCTTAGTTTTCCTTTCAAACCGAATTCCTTCAGCACCCATTTACTGATTGACCCTGTCCAAGCGATTTTATCGACATATATTTATTGTGTTTATGATTACGGATATTAATCATTATAGACTGTTTATTTAAACCAAAATAATACCACATTGTATAACGAATGACCCGCCTCGGTGGCGTAGTTGGCTAACGCGCTTGTCGTGTTGAGCTCTACTGCTGAGGACGGGGAGATCGAGGTTCGAATCTCAGTCAAGTGAACTGTGGGTGGTTTTTCCTAAATGGTTTTCCACTCTCCCTCCACGCAAATGCGGGTTCACTTCCTCTAATTCAACCTTCCCAATCCCTAATCCATTAGAGTAATTAGTACTTAAAGCGTATAACCCGAACGGTTAGTAAGACGCGGTGCTAAATATTATTATTATTATTAATATTATAACGAATGTGTTTACATCTAAGATAAGGTTTATTTAATTAGATCGGATAAGGGTGTATTACTAAACAAACCCCATTACGTAAGTACCCACGTGATGGAAATCGGGGTGAGGTACAGAATGTGTTGGAAAAAATAACGCGAAGAAAGGTTTTGGAAGACTAAAAGTAAAAAGGTTTTGGAGGGGGAGAAGAGGGCTGCAACGAAGGGCGGGCTGTCCGCGGAACGAGATATGAGGAAGAATGAGGTCAAGACGCCAACTAACAATGTGCCAGAAGACTCTGCCATCTCATGAGACGTCACGACGCTTCCTCAAGCTCTCTCCGTTTCTTCAACCCCTACGAACAACACACACACACACACACACACATAAACAGAACAAACAAACAGCTAATGCAGACACAAAAGAAATGGACGACCACAAACATATTATGGTTCTTTGCTTTGTTACATTAAGATAATATTGTAAGAGAAAACTTTTTATGAAACCAGAAGAACGACAATAGTATCTGATATGGTAGATATATGTTATAACTAAATATATGAAGGTCTTGAGGCAATAATATACTATATTACAAAATATTAAAATATGGAATGTTTTTATTAAAGTTTGTTGGGTGGGGCTAATCCTCTAGATCTTAGCCATTTGACCTTATTTTAACTCTGTTTCCTGAATAATGGAGGAATTCATTTCTGAGTTGAGGACACTATTAAGGCGTGTTCCATTATCCCTAGATGATGGGATGATACGTTAAAATGAGGATGGTGGAAATCGGAGGGGACCTACACTTTAACGTGGGCTCCAAACCACGGTTGAGGTCTGGAATTACACACATTCACAAAGCTTGAAGGCATACTCTTTGCCAGAGATGAAGGAAGGGTTCGGTAATCAGATAAATCTGTGTTGGAACAGGGATTTGAACCCAGGATCTCTAGCAAAGAAGTCTTACACTTTACTTCTAGACTGCTAGGTCCACCCTAATTAAAGTTATAAGCAGAATATAATATAAATCTTTAGCATATAATCTGCAATTTTGTTGAAGAAACCAAGATTCTATTATGGAGATTGGCCACAATAACTATAGCAGTTATAGTTTATATTTAATTTTATTCTTTAGTTCTGCGTCCTACTACGAGTTCGGGTTACAAGCTTTTGTTTTGGTATTATTATTATTATTATTATTATTATTATTATTATTATTATTAGCACTGCGTCTTACTACCCGTTCGGGTTATACGCACTTACGCTAATGTGTAATGGTAGGGTGATTGTGAGATGAAATGGAGGACCTACAGTTTAACGTGGAATCCGAACCAAGGTGGAAGTCTGGCATTCCCCACATTCACAAGTTGTGATTAATACACGTCTAGTCAGAGGTATGTTTTAGTAACTCCAATGGTTTCAGGGACGAGGAGAGTTATGTTTCGAAACTCTTATTTCCCCGCCAACTGCTGCGAGACTAGCGCTTTAGACCACGTGCCCACCGAAGTGGCTTTTGGATATAATTGTGTTACTATACTTCCTTACATAGATCTACAAACACAATTTAAAACGATAAACTATTAATCCAAATTATTTCTCTTCTGCCGTAGTTTGATACAAACTGATAACATTCATAAATATATTTTATGGATACACTAGCCAACTATAATTAACAATTAGAATGAAATATATTAATATTAATACATGAAAATGATCTGCTTTGGGGATATTAGTAATAAATTTAAGGAATATGACACTTGTATGAAGATTTCTGATTTGTGTGTTTGTATAAGTCTTGGTGTTATTGTACAAATTTCTTGGGAATGACCTTCCCCTACAGTAATACGCTGATATTTCTTGGAATAACAGTTAATTGTAGGAACATTTCCTCTAAATTCAAAGTTCTTCATTCCTAGCTAATTAGCGTAATTAGTACATATTCGTATAGCCTCAACAGGTAGTAAGACGCGGTGCTAAGTAAGATAAAACTAAAAAAAGTGGTGCTATGATATAAAATATAAGTTATTTATAAACAATGAAAAATTTTCATGGTTTTGGAGCACACAAATAATATGGGTTTAACTTTGAATATAAATTAATTGATTTTTACAATGAAATAATTTTTAAAGATATTTCTCCGTAAACACTTTATTTTTTAAATATTGAAAGTATCCATATAAAATTGATCCCGTAATCGATGATAGCTATATAGTTATTTTCTTTGATTAATGATGAGGAAGGTATAGTTAGATAAAATGTACCCACCTTTTTGTGGAAAGAAGAGTGAACATCAATATGAAAAAACAATTCTGGATTCAAAAGCCAACCTTTCTGCCACAAGGAAAACCAGATGAGATTCAACTCTGTATACGTGACCCCAGGGGAAGTGTAAAAATAATCAAATCAAAATAATATATTTATTTTATTTTAAGTGTAATTTAATTATCATCCTTACATGAGAATTTCTATGAACGAGAGCGTAAGTGCATACTAAGTTTGTCTAGAAAGATATGTTTATAACGGCGTCTTTTTTTTTCCTCCAAAGGAAGACATGTTGCGAAATGTTATTGCTCAAGAAAAAAATCCTTATGACTCTGGCTGGGTTTGAACCTACAAATATTTTATCCTGAATCGAGCACTTTAACTCGATCATATTAATATTAAGCTAAAATTAAATATTTTACCTTCCCATTCATCGGGTGGTAGAAAAAAAATACGTTGTTGCCACCTTTGTGAATACATTTACGCGTGATAATGTGATGAATAAAAACTTTTAATATCCCTTTCATCGTATATTAGCTGATGTAGCACGAGAGAAATGATTTTGCTTGGTTTTTCTTCTGAACCGGATTTCAATTAATCTAAAGAAAATCTAATCAAGATTTAAAAATTCTGGTTTCTAGGTGCATGAGCTTGTGCAGAGGAGCATGTAATTATTAAACACCCACTTAAGTGACCACGTGGTCTAACTCGCTACTATTGCAGAAGACTAAACTGCCAACGACGGGGAGAGTTAGGTTCAAATATCGATCCGGTGAATTGAGGTTTTTATATATTTTTAAAAATGGTTTTCCACTCCTCACCACGTAAATGCAGCCACAATTATTATAAATATTGCCTTCCTAATCATAATAATCATTAGTATAACTGGTACAGAAGGGTATAACCCAAAAGGGTAGTAAGACAAGCTGCTAAAACAAACAATTACAATTTTAGACCTCTTCGCGCTGTAGATATCCCGCAATGCTTATTTATGAGAGAGAAACAGACCCTTAATTTTACCAATATAAATTTCTGTAAAAGTTTATTTAAGGGCCACAGCTTGTGAATGTCTGGAATATCGGGTTTCCACCGTGGTTCGGATCCCACGTTAAACTGTAGGTCCTCCACTTCATCTCACAATCACCCACCATTACACATTAGTGTAATTTCGTATAACCCGAATGGGTAGTAAGACGAGGTGTTAATAATAATAATAATAATAATAATTGTTAAAGCCCTTGGTTATGTCGGGTGCAAGTCTAGAACATATTCTTCGGGATGGTGGGCGGGAGGGTTAAAGGCATGGAATGGCTTAACAACCGACCAAAGTATTCTTCCGCGCCAACAAGAACAGATGGATCACGGAAAAAGTAGATGGCGCTAGCTACAAGATAGGTCTTGCGGAAAAATTATACGTTTGGAAATATCAGTTTGCTCGAGAACGAGTGAAATTCTTATGTTAATATTTTTAACATATCTTCTAAGATAATGTATCAATGTTTCTTAATTGTTACATTTTCTAATTTTATGTTCGGAAGCCAGCAGTTTTCTATTGAAAAATGTCAATTTTATCAATATTTGATCACTGTTAAAATATAGAGAAAGTGTGTGTATATAAAAAGTATAACTTAATCAACATGCTTATATTCTTGAACAAGCCGTTTCCGAAAAGAAAAACGCAAAACAATAAAGATTCTTGAAGATATCCGTTTGCTGACATGTATCTGCATGTCCACGCCAAATTAAAAGGGCCAATCACCTCAACCGTTACAATCAATAGTCAAATACTTGTTATAAATATTAATAATAATAATAATAATAATAATGTGGTTTTTTTAACTGTAAAAAATAATGGTTCCACGTGTAACTTAAAACGTTGTTGCAAGAGCAAACTTCAATTGTGTATCATGTAAGTCGAAGCTGCGTCTGAAGAATTCTCAAACCTTTACGTGACTGCTCACACCTCTAATAATAAATTTATAGCTCCACCTAGTTGGAACTCAAGAACAGGTTTCAGGACTACACCACCGTTAACCATACGATTCCAGTGTCGGTCAGTGAAATATTGATTGGGAGGAGGAAGAGTGGACGTTGATGTTTCTGTCCTAGTTGTTAAGGGGGTGGGGGTGGGGATGAGTTTTTTTAAGGGGAGGAAGGACGTCATGTGGCTTCCGTGTTTCTTGAAGACAAGGGTCAGGGGGCTCTTGACAAGGGCTTAGGTATTCTCTAACAGGTTTCTAAAATTTTATCAGATATCTTCTGGGCTATGTGTTCGGTGGGCACAGATTATACGGACCAGATCCGGTAGCCTGGTCACGTTTTATTGGGGAGTAAAGCCGATAAAAGACCAGTCGATGAAATAAATTTAAAGTTAAGCTCCACCCACCCCCCCATCTCCCACCTCCCCCCGTCTCATTGTAATAAGTTTTAAAATCTGATATGTGGGCTCGTTTAGTTTTTATTTGGTGGTGACAAAGACTTCAGGTAGCGGATTCCAAGCTTGTTATAATAAAGGGTTTTTTTAGAAAATAAAAGAAAAAAAATGACTTAATTTGTTCTTGTGAGGGGAGAAATTTTTTAAAAATTTCGACGAGAATATACATTCAGAGCACAAAGTTTCTTTTGTATCACGTAATGTGTATGTAGTTCGGGATTTACTATGTAATAATTTTTCTAATGTATTAGGGATGAGGAAGGTTGAATTTAGAATAGGTGTACCCACATTTGTGTGAGGAGAGAGAGAGAGAGAGAGATTGAGTGAAAACCATTTAGGAAAAACCACTCTCAGTACACCCGATGATGATGTAACATCAATATCCCCGTCATTGACAGTCTAATCTATTGTGAGAGCGACGTCTTAGATCTTTGTTCTACCGAAGTGTGTTAGATACTTCTCTAATCATAACTTATTATTTTATTTATTTAATAAACTTAAAATAAAATTTATTTTATAAGAATGAATCTGAAATTTGCTTCCCCTTTTACCCTTCCACCTCACATCGTCAGTTTATAAAGATGGGATTACTTGTTTCAAATATAATTACATTATGAATAAAATAGACAGACTTGCCGGTCAAGCGTGCGTGGCCCATGATACTCCATGCGGGACACCCCTGATACTGATTAACCCCCATTAAGGATAAGTTCTGAGGGGGTATATATATACCCAGTAGGTTTAACCGTTTCACGGTGGAGATTGTGTCGACGTTGATAACAAAGCTTTTGGCCCGGTCTTTGTCTATTCATAGATCAATGGAGCTGCAGCTAATGATATCAGCTTAATAGAGGTTACCTTACCAAGGATACCTGTTGGTTTCGAGATGGATTTACCATAAATCTTGCAGACACATATTGTACTGTTCGTTTAATCGGTGAGACTAGGTGTATGAGACAGATACTTATCCTAGACAATATTAATGGGGGGAGAGTCAACTACATATGTGTTCACCCCAAGTTAAGTATAAATTTGCATTTATTTTATAAACATCTAGACATAAACAATTTTAAGATTCTGTAGAAGTTTTTTTAAAAATTACAACTCTAAAACAGTGGAAAGAAATATAGTACTTATTACTTACTCAATTAGGATGACCTGGTCGTCTAGGATTAAGGGATCAGACTTCTGCTCTAGGGGCG
>CABFVX010000235.1:80014-132088 GCA_902151425.1 Timema shepardi | reverse complement strand
TATAACCCGAATGGGTAGTAAGACGCGGTGCTAATAATAATAATAATACTAATAATGATTCCCCCCCCCCCACCATCAGCGTCTGGGACTACACAATGAACTCTCCGGATTGGGCTTATTCAGTCAATCCATCAGCATGGTTCTATATTATCACATTAGCCCTGCATGTCCTGCCCACCTTAATCTACGAGGATTGACTAACCTAACAATATATTGTGATGACTACAGTCTATGTAACTCCTTACACTCCCAATGAGCCTCATCACTTTTCGAAACAAATATCTTCCAAAAGCACTTTGTTTTCATTCAACTTAGATTTGTTTGCCTCATGCAAGGTAAAATAATAATAATATTTAGCACCGCGTCTTACTACCCGTTCGGGTTATACGTTTTAAGTACTATTTACTCTAATGGCTTAGGAATTGGGAAAGCTGAATTAGAGGAAGTGAACCCGCATTTGTGTGGATGGAGAGTGGAAAACCATTTAGGAAAAACCACCCCCAGTTCACCTGACCGAGATTCGAACCTCGATCTCCCCGTCCTCAGCAGTCGAGTTTCAACACGACAAGCGCATTAGCCAACTACGCCACCGAGGAGGGTTGCATGGTAAAAGACCACGTTTCAAACACATTTACAATAAACGGTAAAATTGTTGTTTTTTATATTCTGAGTTTTACATTCCTTGAAAACAGGTGAGATGTCAACGAATTACTGACCGAGGAATAGCAACCATCTACCGATTGTATTATTTTCCTAATCTCCACTCTAATATCGTTGCTGCCACAAAATTAGACCTATATTTTTTGGATTGTGTTCCCAGTGAACGTTGTGGATGGGGAGACGCTGCATATAGTGAAAGTGAGCAGGCTTCACATGGGAGCGTATCTCTGCATCGCTTCTAATGGGGTACCTCCTTCCATCAGCAAGAGGGTACTGCTTAGAGTACAATGTAAGTAATATACATTTAAATGTATTCAACTATATTATAATATCGTTTATCCTAGATTTTATTTAATACCGCAATTACCTTGTATAGTAAAATAATATTTTAGTAGAGAATTTGTGGAAGAATAATTTTTCTAGCTTAGATTAAATGAGCAATCAAGTGTCAAATCTTGAATTTAAACGTCGGTTCTTAGAGAATTTTATTATTATTATTAGCACCGCGTCTTACTACCCGCTCGGGTTATACGCCCTTAAGCTAATGTTCAATGGTAGGGTGAATGAGAGATGAAATGGAGGATCTACAGTTTAACGTGGAATCCGAACCACGGTGGAGGCCCTGGCATTCCACACATTCACAATATGTCTTGTTAGAGGTGAAGGAAGGGTTTGGTAATCAAATAAATCAATGCCGGGACCAAGGATTGAACCCCGGCCGCCAGCACAGAAGTCTGACACCTTACCCCTAGACCGCCAGGTCACCTAGAGAGTCTAAGGAAAGGCCATTTATATTCAAGTTTAAATTAACGTTTAATTATTAAACCTGGAATTCGAAACTTGGTTATTAGAAACATTGTCTAAAGACGCTTTATGAGGAATTGAAATAATTAATTATTAATTATTAAATTAAACCTTGCAATCCACTCTATTATTAAGTTGGTATGATCTTACTGCAATTTTATAAAAGTACGTACAATGAAACGTATACACACTCCATTTATCTTGAAAGGTTTCAATCTTTCATCGATATTTTAGGATATATTACTGCTTATAAGATAGGGTCATGCTGTTATAAGTCACTAGGAGACTACTACATTTCCAGTTGGATAAAGTGTACAGTCAAAAACTTTTAAAAAATCAGATGAATTAACTTTAGTAAGAAAAATCACCAAGGAAATATTACAACATGAGATTACTCATTATCAAAGTAATCAAAGAATTTTTGTGACTTTGAAACGTGTTAATTGATACCTTGGTTAGTTAAGGTGCGGGTGACCTGGTGGTTTAGAGGTAAGGTGTCAGAATTCTGTACTGGTAGTCCGGGGTTCAATCCTCGGTCTCGGCACATATTTATCTGATTGCCAAACCCTTCCTTCACCTCTGACAAGAGGTGTACTAATCACAATTTGTGAATGTATGGAATTCCAGGCCTCCACAATGGTTCGGATCCCACGTTAAGTTGTAGGTCCTCCATTTCATATCACGATCACCCTACCATTACACATTAGCGTAAGTGCGTATAATCCAAACGGGTAGTAAGACACGGTGCTAATAATAATAGGAAAGGAAGGCTTAATCGAGGTTATACTCTTTACAAACCTTAACCTTATACTGAAATATATATGCATTAACTCGTTTTTTTTAATATAAAGGACTTGTTTTATTAACATAATCTCATAGTTTAATATTCAAACACGTATATGTAGCCTCCATTATCCAAGAAAGGAGGCAGGCTTACATTTATCGTTCTAGTATGTCGTGATTATAAGAAGGAATTATAGTGTAATCTATTAATATGAAACAGTTTTCAAAGTAAATTGAACTTGCATGTATTAATAAAAATATTAATTATTATATTTTGTGCACAGTTAATAGGTAAAATATATTAGTTCCTTCCAAAAATGTATCCGATATTATTTTATTAATCTATTGTTCTTTGTAGTTTTTTGAGTACCTAAACTGAAAAGAAGCGTATGTTTACAATAAACTTAAATACATTATAATTTATATATATATATATATATAAAAATGTCGAAATAAACTTTTCTCTAAATCCAATATTCATTTTACTTACGAATGCTGAATATTTAAATCAAACGTATTGAATTTTTGAAAAAAAAAATATATTTAAAAGACTAATAATGGTAGAAATAAACCCTAGCTATCTCCTTGCAATACCCAACGCTTACCTACCAAATAATATTTCCATAGTATAGCTAAGAGTTAGGTAAAGCAAGTAGTGTTTATTTTTCATATTGAAATCAGAATCTGTTCACAACATTCTTTAGTTGCTATTAAAATAATAATTCAAAACTAACCAGCCCCGTGCTAATTTTTCTATACACTGGTCTACGAGTGACGTAGCCCAGATCCACATTATTACTATTATCAATTCAAAACAAAATTATTTTCTACTTATGATGTAAATTCATATACAATTAAATCT
This sequence comes from Timema shepardi, assembly GCA_902151425.1. Lineage (NCBI taxonomy): Eukaryota > Metazoa > Arthropoda > Insecta > Phasmatodea > Timematidae > Timema > Timema shepardi. The sequence goes on along the minus strand of CABFVX010000235.1, from coordinate 128,979 downwards.
TAAATTGATGCTTTGAGGTCTTGTTTTTAGTTTAGTAAAATATTTATTCTAATTGATAGAAATAGAAATCAATTGAAAGAGCAAAGGTAAGCCAATTTAAAAAAAAAAATTCTAACCTTTGCTCTTTCAATTTATTTCTATTTTTATCAATTAGAATATATATTGTTCCTTACTACAACTAATTATATTTTTTATGAATTATAAAATATTTATGTTGATGTATACTTATTCGTCATACATTTCTCCAAGAAAGTAAGATTTTTTTAATGCAATTATTCTCATGGTTGTATTTTGAATTTTTTTTCTAACTCCCTTAAACTATAATAATAGTAAGGACTCTCACCATTTAAGTATAATAAGATTAGAAGGGTACATCCTTACTTTTAATCAATTTCAATAATCGTGTTTTTTCAAAGTTTTTTTAAAGTTAAAATGAATTCAATGTGAAATGTAGATAACTATAGATGATAATTATTTTGTTTCTTTCAGTTCCACCAATGCTCACGATACCTAACCAACTGGAAGGGGCATATCTTGGTCAAGATGTCTCATTAGAATGCCACTCGGAGGCTTACCCCACTTCCATAAACTACTGGACAACAGAGCGAGGTGACATGATCGTGTCTGGTGAGTAGAAATACCACTCAATTAGGGTGGATTCCCATTTACAGGATTATTAAGGTGGGTGTCTAAGGGACGCGAGAAAATATCAGGATTTTTTGCAGTTTTTATAGATTTATTTTTGTTTTGACAAAATAAATTAACATATTGCTCCAAAAGCAAGGTTTAGTTTAATTTTCTTCACATTATTATATCAACATTTGTTGAATATCTGCTATGAGTATAGTGGCATAAGACAATACATTTTTTTAAAGGAAGATAAAAAGTTGCCATTAAATTCCAGGACACCCTTGACAGATATTCAACATACTGTGGATATCACAATGTGGGGTGACCTGGTGGTCTAGAAGCAAGGTGTCAGACTTCTGTGCTGGTAGTCCGGGGTTCAATCCTCGGTCCCGGCACATATTTATCTGATTACCCAAACCCTTCATTTACCTCTGACAAGACGTGTATTAATCTACAACTTGTGAATGTGGGGAATGCCAGGCCTCCACCGTGGTTCGGATCCCATGTTAAACTGTAGGTCCTCCATTTCATCTCACAATTACCCTGCCATTACACATTAGCGTAAGTGCGTATAACTGAATTGGGTAGTAAGACAGGGTGCTAATAATAATAATAATGATGATGATGATAATGATATTACCATGTGAAGAAAATTAAATTAAGCGTTGCTATTGAAACACAATTTTATTTATTTTGGCCCAAAAAATTATGTTTTGATAGAAAAACTACACAATCGCTTACCTTTCCTTGCGCCCCCTCCCACCTCACCTTGACCATTGTTGCCAGAGAGGGGTAGTATGATTATGTTAGGTAATTGGAGTTACTATCATCTACACAAATCGTTAGATAAGTGTGATGATACTTCCTTGGCGTTTTAACTTTCTTTTAACGGCAGATAGGGGCAAATTATTGAGTTTGATTATTGAAGTTACTTGTCAGTTAATCGAAGTAAATATTATGTAATTTCATCAGAATATAATCTTGAGGCGTCATAATGAAGGATCCCAACCTCCCTTTTAGACACCTCTATTGGGCAGAAAACAGATTGATTATGTCAAATTTATTCATTCGTCAATTATATCAGAGTGACATTTTGTGAATATATCATAATGCTTCAATTGATCTAAACATGATCTATTCTCTAACTGTTCTACTACAGGAGGTTCTGTAAACAGTAGACTTTTCAACCTCAATATTATTTTTTTATATAGTTTTACTAGTAGTCCGACCTCTTAGCTCAGTTGGTAGTGTCTCTGTCTACTCAGCTAAGGGTCCTAAGTTTGATTCCCGGTATGACCGAAAAATTCATCATTGGTGAAATGTGGCTTTCCCCTTTCATAGTGATAAATTAATGCCTGGGGACTGGATGTTGGTGCCTATACTAAACTTAAGTTAGATTCTAGAGCATATGAAGCTACGACGGACCTAGACAGCTGGTAGTGGAAAACTAATGGCTTGAATAAAAAACTGACCCAGGCCACAAAAATATTGATGGACGTATAAAAAAGTATTACTAATAAATCAGTAGGTCCCGGCAAAGATTTATCTGATTACCAAACCCTTCCTTCACCTCTGACAAGACATCTTGTGAATGTGAGGAATGCCAGGCCTCCACCGTGGTTCGGACTCCACGTTAAACTGTAGGTCCTTCATTCCATCTCACATTCACCCTACCATTGCACATTAGCGTAAGTGCGTATAACCCGAACGGGTAGTAAGACGCGGTGCTAATAATAATAATAATAAATCTGTGAATAGTAGACCATACTCCATCCATATTATTATCGTCACTACAGTCTTACTTTTAGTTCTGTGAACAGAATACATCATTCCTTCCATCCACAAACTGCTGGTTAAACAATGTTTAGAATAATTTAATGTTTTTATAGTTACTATTTTCTTAATTTCTAAATGCAAAATATATCCACTAAATTGTTCTTGTATTTGAAGGATATATTGTTCCTTGGGGTTCAAATTAAACAGAAACGCAACTAATGCAATTTTATAAAATACATAATTCTTATAGAGTATAATCATTATTCACGTGACCTAGTACGTCATCCTCATAATAAATATAATATTAATATAAATGGTTCGGTCTAAGTTCATAGAATGTATTTGTTAAATGTCATTAAAATATTTCCACGAATTTGGTAGGAATAGCGGGACAAACCGAGAAATTAAGTGCCTAGCGGTCGAGTTAAAACAGGACATTAATTCCGTTCGGTCAAATATTGATACTATATGTATTGTGCAATTAGGTAAAAAAAAACACCGTTAAACCACCAAATTGGGTTAAAATATGATTAATCCTTCAAATATTGTTAGGGTTACTTATAAATAAATGTAACTTTCATTGATACATAGTTTATTTAAGTAATTTTATTTATTTATTTATTTTAATTTTTTTGAGGTATTTAACGTTCACTTTCTGTACCAAAGAGAATTTCTAGGAGTGAGAGCGAAAGGGCTTAGCAATTTTGCTGGGAAAGTTATACTCACATATATTCCAGGGTTCTTTTACATGCCACAATTGACATGGGACTGACCGCATTACTTTCCCGCCGAAGGAAGTTGTGCTACCTATTTTTATCACCAGAAAAATATCTATCGACCCCCACTAGGTTTGAACCCTTGAACATCTGGTACTAAGCCTCACTTTACCCCAAGATCACTTAAATCGATTGGCTTTTAGTCATAGCTCATTTACAAGTTATTAGCTTATTTTTAACGAATAGTTACCCATTTTGGTGGTCGCATGACATAAGACTTCATCGTTTCAATGAGGTGCTTTATTTTCCTTAAGGGTTTCACAATCTTCCTCTACGTAAATGCGGACATATTTTTTTTAATTCAGCCTTTCTCCTCTCTAGCCCAGTAATATATATANCTCTCTATCTCTCTCTCTCTCTCTCTATCTCTCTCTCTCTCTCTCTCTCTATATATATATATATATATATATATATATATATATATATATAACCTGAAATAGTAGTAAGACATTGGGCAAAAAAAACAACAGAATTATATACGTTTTGAAGATTCCCTAACACGTTAGGGCCTAACTGATCCACCACTGCTTGTGCTTTCCAAGATCTGGTGACCCAGAACTCACAATGGCGGTTTTAAATTAAGTTACTAAAACCCGCAGCACTTACAATAATGGAACCATTCAAGAGGGAAATGGTACAATGGTCTGTTCTGGGATAAAACTTTTTTTTATATAGGTACACTTTGTTAAGATAAAATATAAACCTACTCTTAATATACAGAAGCATAATTTTCTTTTAAACATCACGTCTTACTAGTTGTTCAGGCTATACTTATACATATTAATTACTCTAATGAGTTAGGGATAAAGAAAGTTGAATATAGAGTAAATGTACCTGCATTTTCGTGGAGGGAAAAATGGAAAACCATTTTGTTAATAAACACTCTAAGTACTCTAACAGCAGCGTGACTTCTTAGGCGATACGGTAACTGAAGCAGGTCAGAAGCTTAACAATTTTTTTTGCACACATCTTCCAACCTATTCAGGCTGTAAGAATATTTAAGCATTAACTACGCTGGTGTGTTATAGATGAGGGAAGGAAGTATATGCGCAAAAACGTGGAGGGATATTGGGAAAATATATAATAGATATAAATATCAGTACATCCTAACACAGGGGTTTCCTACATTTTTTAGACAGCGCTGCCCTACAAATGTCAGATTTTCTGATGTGACGTCCCATATACCCGATATTTTAAAAAAAATGACTTCAAAATTCAATTTGTTGAGATTTTTTTAAAAGGAAGATTGCCATTTAAATTATTAGCTTGTATTCTTTTAAAAGTAGAAATACAAAACTACAGAAATTAATAAGTTGGAATTGGAGTAGACATATTTTTGTTGTACACGATCTCATGTACACGTATTGAAAATTTGCATATGGCATTTCATTATACATTCTAGGTTTTACTTTTTATTTATAGCTGCGATGCTCAACACAAATAATGGCGACACCAAAATGGCGTCGCGATGCTATGTTTGGGAGCCCCTGCCAAAGCGGGTTTCAAACCCCGATCTCGTAATAAACAGTCCAGATTATTAGAGGAATGACGCCTTATAAAATACGATTACTGAATCGGACTATACCCTTATTAATTACTAGCAATCCTACACAGCATTGCCCGTGACCCACTGTGGTATAAGAATTATATAAGCCACCCTTCAATCCCCCCCTCCCGCTAACACACACAAAACTAGTCGATTTCATATAATTTTTTTCCCCCGATGAGGATTTTGCATATTTTTATCACAGCTATCTCTGAAACGCAATTCTAAATTAGATAAAATAAATATTTTCTTAAATTTTTTTTAAATAGCCGAGATAAAAAACTAATTTACAATTTAAAAACCTGTCTTCGATGTACATTTGGACTCACTTACATCCACCTATATTAAAAATTTCAGATCTCTGCACGCCGTAGATTTGGTTGGGCATCGCACAAAATCAAGCACACACACAAACATACACTTAGTTTTAATGTCATAGACGGTCTAGGGGTAAGGTGTCAGACTTCTGTGCTGGCGGCCGGGGTTCAATCCTCGGTCCCGGCACAGATTTATCTGATTACCAAACCCTTCCTTCACCTCTGACAAGACATCGTGTGAAAGTGGGGAATGCCAGGCCTCCACCGTGGCTCGGATTACACGTTAAACTGTAGGTCCTCCATTTCATCTCACAATCTACCCTACCATTACACATTAGCGTAAGTGCGTATAACCCGAACGGGTAGTAATACGCGGTGTTAATAATAATAATAATAATAATAATGATATCATAGATATTAATTACATGAAATATACATGATATTCCTACCAATATATATAAACAAATTTAACCAAAATTAACCATTTTTATAAGGTCATTATGATAACATTTTACGATATGTTTGGTATTTTCAGAAGCATTGCTAATAACCTCCAAAGGGTTAGCTGCATAATTTAATTAATTAATACGTCAAATCTGTAACTTTTAATTTTTAGCTTTTCACCCACCTCGGTGGCCGCATGATCTAACGCGCTACTCTTGCACTAACGGGGATATTGAGGTTCAAATTTCGGTTGGGTGTACTGAAGGCGGTTTTCAAAAATTGTTTTCTATTCTACCTCCATGCAAATGCGGGTACATGTGATAAATTATGCGAAGGAAAAAAGGGTAAGGCTCAGTTTTATAATTAAATTGAGCTAATGCTTCTATTTTTAGACAATCATGAAATATTTATAATGTACTTTAAATTATGTATTATTATTATTATTACTAATATAAGCACCACGTATTACTACCCGTTTGGGTTATACGCACTTACGCTAATGTGTAATGGTGGGGTGAGTGTGAGATAAGATGGAGAACCTACAGTTTAACGTGGGATCCGAACCACGGTGGAGGCCTGGTATTCCACACATTCTAAAGTTGAGATTTATACGCGTCTTGTCAGAGGTGAAGGAAGGGATTTGGTAATCAGATAAATCTGTGCCTGGACCGAGGACTGAACCCCGGACCTCCAGTACAGAAGTCTAACACTTTACCCCTGGATCGTTTGGATTATGGTTAAAAGAGTTATCTCTAAAATTTATATAATATTTTTATAAAATACCTATTTACTAGTGTCTTTGTGATTTGATATGTATAAATAGTTTTTTTCCTGGAAATTTTGTGTGATGTGACTTTCTTCGTTTTTCCCTGGCACCCGTAAAATATATGTACATTTATTTTGTGCTCTACCTTATTTCTACCTACTCCATTGGGGTAGGTAAATAGATGGATAGCTATCTTCTGTATAGAAACAAAATTATAAAAATTCTCTCTAACTCAATAATACTAAAGGTTACATTAAGATTAATAGATTGTTCATTTAGCTAATATTTTATGGATAGATAATAGCTCTTTAAAGAGATTGATCGGCCAGGTTAAGGGACATTGATCCCATTTGACTGGCTAGGGGTTGACCTTTAATCAAAAGTGACCGTTATTTCGAAACACCCTACCCTACCTACTGTAGTAAAGCGTGTTCTCGCTTAGCCCAAGCAATTTACGAGTGTTAGATGTGATCGTAATGGAGTGCGCGTTACGTGTACTAACTGTCTCATTAACGAAACCGTGTTGTGATGTCAAGTGGTATTCTGGGGGTGGGGGCATGAGGGAGGGGGGGGGGCGACCCTCCTCCAAACTTCCCACCTCGCTCGCACGTTGTTTGGGTTCGATAAAAACATGATTACCACCACAACGGCGACAAAAATAAAAAAATAAAAACTGCCTTTGCGCCAAGCTACCTTATGAATGCGTCAACCCCATTAAAGTGATGCAGAGGTTTAATTTCTTACACAGTTTTATTATTTATTTAAATCGGCATTAGCTGATAAACTATCTGATACCTTATATCGGTCGGTAGAGTATTTGATTATTTAGTTATGGGTCCTGGGATAAATTCTTGGCATGAACAAAACATATATATGTTAGTTTTACTCTTTTACAGTGAGGCTGGAGACTGAATGTTCTGTTTGTTCTAGATTTAAGTTAGATTATAAATGCTATGATCAGTCGGTTCAGAAAGAGCCTGTTTAATACATCAAATAGAAAAAAATCCTAATCTAGCTTAGGACTTTTTTTATTAATACATTTACCACCATGGTTGTTAATGATTTTATTTAAGGGGGAAGGAATGAGGAAGAGTTTTTAGAAAAATACATCTGCATTTGCTTGAAGAAGAGATGGATAAAACACAGAAATATATAATATGTGTAGAATGATCCCTTAGTGGGCTAGGCTGAAATTTGAACCTCTGGCTGTCCATCATTTCAATCTACTGTTAGAGTGACTCCATAGACATTGTGACCACCAGATATGGTGATGGCTTAGAACGGAATTTTTTTTATTATACATTATATAAATAACTGGCAACCGAAATTCATTAGCATAGAATATAATACATATTTTTCTATATTCTTAATATATAAGCCATGCTCTTTTGACAACGGACATGGTTAGGCTTACAAATGAATTTTTTTATCATCGCGTCTTAATACCTGTTCAGGTTATATGTATATATAATATTACGGTAATGTGTCAAGGGTGAGAACGGTTGAATGGAGGAAAAGTGGAGGATTATTAAAGAAAATAGACCCTTAGTACACCCAGCGCCCTAGATTGTGCTAACACAATCGGTTTTATTGTATTATTATTATTATTATTATTATTAGCACCGCGTCTTACTACCCGTCGGGTTATACGCTCTTACCTTAATATGTAATTGTAGGGTGATTGTGAGATGAAATGGAGGACCTACAGTTTAACGTGGAATCCGAACCACGGTGGAGGCCTGGCATTCCCCTATCAGATAAATCTGTGCCGGGACCGAGGATTGAACCCCGGCTGCCAGACCAGAAGTCTGACACCTTACCCCTAGACCGCCAGGTCACCCGGTTTTATTGTAACTACCCACTTCGGTAGAGCAGTTAGCTAACGCGCTGGTTTCGTGTTGAGTTAAACTGCCGAGAATGGGGAGATCAAGGTTTTTAACTCGGTCGGGTTAACTGGGGGTGGTATTTCCTAAATTGTTTTTCACTATCCCTCCAAGGAAAATGAAGGTTCAATTCCTCTATTTTCAACCTTCCCAATTCATAAAACCATAAGAGTAATTAGTGCTTTAGCATATAACCCTAACGGGTAATAATATGCGATGCTAAATATTATTATTTATTGTAACTATTTTTATTAAGTATATACGACTAATTAATGATATTATTAAGTTTAGAAATGTTTAGTTTTAGAGTTGTTAATATAAATAAACAACAGACCGACTGATGTTTCTAAAAGTTTCTAATATACATAATCAATTAACAAACGATATTGTTATGCATAAACGGACATTTTTTTACAGTTGTCATATTTAACAAATAAGTTAAGGCCATTTTGAAAAAAAAATAATTAAAAAATCATGTTAAGTAAACTACTAATAATTTGAGGTTCACAATATAAACAATGAAAACCTAGAGGTATGAATATACAACATAGATACTTCATTGCCTTAAGGTCAAATTTGTTAACGATTACAATACTTTCTCAATGTGAAAAATATAAAAAGATCCTATTTTAATTATTTAACAAGTCGAGTAGGTATATTTGGACAGTTACCAAAATAGTCTCGACAAATTAGATCTTTGGGGCATCTTAAATAGTTGGGTAAAAAGTAGAATATATATTTTATATAATTCAACATTTATAATTTTTAAAAGTGACATTGGAAATAAAGGGTCTATTACCTATCACCATAGTTAATTAAATAACTTTTATTTGTAACACTATATATACTATCAAACTTAAAGTTCATGGTGTGATAGTTTTCTAAAACTTAATGAAAGTGAAAAGTTTTCTTGGTAATCAATTTCATTTCTGTTTAACTTCTGAGATATGAATTTAATATGAGCTATATACACATTTAAACATCAACAAGTCCTGTCTTAAGACGGTAACCAGCCCATCACCAGCACTAGTAGAGATGCGGATAAGTACGTCATTTTATTCTTATTTGGCTTGCCATTGATGAGTAGGTGACATTTGATTCCTGGTCTGATGAACCAAAAGTATTTTTCTAAATGATATTCCATACACCATACATTTAAGAATTTATCTCAACCAACGTATAGATTATTTCAATATTAAATCTCAACCCAGACTATACATTTTTATTGAAGTTTCCTCTATTATACTTTAGAAAACAGCGGAACTTAGACCATTTTAACTATTTTATAATATTATTTTTAAATAAATGCAACAACACAATCGTACAAATTTTCTAACATAATCTCTTATAGTTTTGAACAAGATTTCAGATGTCTGCGTGTGGTAGATATCGTGCAACGCTTATGACAGAAAAACTCTTCATTTTATTGATAAAAAAAGATTAACGCTCTTGACTTTTAATTATTTTAGAATGTTTTATAAAAGGTTGTCAAATAATTATAATTAGAGTTTTAAGTTATATAAATATGTTTATAAATGTATGTATACATTTTTTCTATATTTTGAACCGTATAGCCATGAATGCCATTTTTAAATTCTAAATTGTAAATATAAAATTAAAATGAAAATTGAACTTTTTAAAACGCATAAGCATATGATAGTCCCTCAATGAATATGATTTTTTTTTGCGCGACTAGGCTACATATCTCGTAGCCTAGTGGTAGAAATATTATCCAGTACTAGTGTACCTTTGCCCAGGGGACGCCCGAATAAATTAATCATACATCTTTTCCGTCGAGGCTCTTTCCATGTCTTGATGAGATAAGGGTGATAGTGAATATGAGGGTGTGGAACCAGTGGAAACACTTAAGGTGCGGCAGAAGGGAGTGCAAGTATTTTTACAGTTATTTTTATGGAATTGACATTTTTTGGCCAAAATAAAACAAATATTTATTCAGTAGCAACATAGAATTTTGTTTTCTGCAGAAGCTAATATGTACAGATCTTGAATATCTGTCAACCCTTCCTTCACCTCTGACAAGACATCTTGTGAATGTGGGGAGTACCAGGCCTCCACCGTGGTTCGGATTCCACTTTAAACTCTAGGTCCTCCATTTCATCTCACAATCACCCTACCATTTACACATTAGAGTAAGTGCGTATTAACCCGAACGGGTAGTAAGACGCGGTGCTAATAATAATAATAATAATAATAATAATAATAATAATAATAATAATAATAATATCTGTCAAGGGTGTTCTGGAAATTTGTCTAAACATTTTATCTTTACTAAAAAAGTTTTGACAAAATTCCAGGACACCCTTGACAGATATTCAAGATCTGTTGATAATAGCTTATACAGAAAACAAAACTCTATGTTGCTACTGAAGAAATATTTGATTTATTTTGACCAAATACGTATTGCTATAAAAAACTGTAAAAATACTTGCGTTCCCTTCTGTCGCACCTTAAACATAAATTAATCCCAAATATCCAAACCCTGGTGAGCGTTCCCTTTCGGGAAAAAGAACCAAAGTACCAACTGGTAATCGAACCTGGGACCCCTATACTCGTAACCAGATGCACAGACCACTACAAAACGAGGCAGTTTTTTTTTAATTTTGATGAAACAATTTGTTAAAAAGATATCTCTTAAGTTACATCATGGTGATAATTCAATTAGTTCTCCTAGTAAGCGATTAAATGTTGGTGACCTGGCGGTCTAGGGGTAAGGTGTCAGACTTCTGTACTGGCGGCCGGGGTTCAATCCCCGGTCCTGGCATAAATGTATCTGATTACCATACCCTTCCTTCACCTCTGACAAGACATCTTGTGAATGTGGGGAATGCCAGGCCTCCACCGTGGTTCGGATTCCACGTTAAATTGTAGGTCCTCCATTTCATCTCACACTCAATCGCCATACCATTACACATTAGTGTAAGTAAGTAGAGCCCGAACGGGTAGTAAGACGCGGTGCTAATAATAATGATTAAATGTTAGCTCATAAAATTCAAATTAAATAGCCAGACGAGCTTTAAGTTCAAATTACGTAAATTTCAACTTCAGGACAGCTTAACTTTGTTAAGTTATAACATGAAATCGAGGGTCATTTGAGTGTGTAAGGAGGTAGGAGGCTGTGTTAGATTGTATCCTGTGAAAGTAACTTTGGATTAAGAGCGTAATATCTGGAATCTCCCTTTATTTAGGAGGGGGGGAAGAGGGGTTTGGGAAGGTCCTCCAAGCTTTCTTCCCTCTTTTCAACTTAAGTCTTGCCTTACTCCCTTTACCACCCTTTATATCTCACGGCTACTGTAATAAGCTTACAATGAAGATCACTGAAAGTGCTAAAGGCTTGTACATAGAGAGGCCACCATAGCCCCCCCCCCCCTTTTACCCCGTTCTTTCCATCTACCCTGGTCCGCCACTGAATTATTGAGAGCTGGCTTGACTCTCTTGCTGGGGTTTTACTGCTAGCCTTGCTACACCAGGTACTTCCCCCTTCCTATACCCTTTTCACATGGTTGGACAAATAGGGTTCACAAAAAAAAAAGCCACCATTTTCCCAAAGAATAATGCCGATGGAGAGTTACGCCACAGTTAACAGTTTCATTAGAATTATTCGTATTTTATGTATTGGTGAGCTTAATTACTTACATGCTCTATGACATAAATAAGTTAATTGCTGCACTGACCAAATAACGTTACTTATCCCTATCTTGAGTTTGTTATATCGAGTCTACCTCATTACATACTATCCCTATCTTGAGTAAGTTCTATCCAGTCCACCTCATTACCCCCTATTTATTTCAGGTCCATATAATATTATCCTTACATCTTCTTATAGGGTTTGTCAGTCAATAACCTGTACAAGGTTCTAGATTCTCCCATTCACACTGCATGTCTTGCCCACAATAAACTAACTGACTGGATTAGCCTAATAACGTCTTGTGATTAGTAAAGTGTATGTAACTAATCATTATGTAACCTCCTTCACTCCCCAGTAGCCTTATCCCTTTTTGGACGAAATATATTTCTAAGCACATTGTTTTCAAACACCCTAAAATTGCTTTCGTCATGTACATTTAAGAGACCACGTTTCACAAATATATAGAAAAACTGGTAAAATTATTGTTTTGTATATTCTTAGATTTACATTCCTTGACAGCAGGCAAGATTACAACAGCTTAGTGATCGATCTTAAGCGTGCATTTCTAGAATGTATTCTCAATATAATTTCCAATATAACATCTTTATGGTGACCTGGTGGTCTAGGGTTAAGGTGTCAGACTTCTATGCTGGCGGCCGGGGTTCGATCCTCGGTCCCGGCAAAGATTTATTTGATTACCACACCCTTCCTTCACCTCTGACATGACCTCTTGTGAATGTGAGGAATGCCAGGCCTCCACCGTTGGTTCGGATTCCACGTTAAACTGTAGGTCCTCCATTTCATCTCACAATCACCCTACCATTACACATTAGCGTAAGAGCGTATGACCTAAACGGGTAGTAAGACGCGGTGCTAATAATAATAATAATAACATCTTTATTTCTATTTTAAAATATTTCCCAAATATTTAAACTCATTAATCCTGTCAAATGATATGCTGTTCGCTGCAATCTCAAAATTTTTGTCCCCAATCTGTGTTTTGTGTGTGATCATATACTTATAAATGATGAGCTATAATGGTGAGACCCACCTAGCTAACGCGCTAGTTTCGTGTCGAGATAGACTGCCAAGGACGGGGAGATCAAGTTTTGAATTGCGCTTGGGTGAACTGGGGGTGGTTTTATCTAAATGGTTTTCCATTCTTTCTCCACCAAAATGCGGGCCCGCCCCCTCTAAATTCTACCTCCCCAATTCATAACCCATTAGTGTAATTATTATTTAAGCATTTGATGGGTAGGAAGACGTGGAGATAAGTATTATTACTATGGTGAGCTATAAGAAATTATTGAAATTTAAATTTGATTTAAAAAAAATCGACACCTTAACCCTTATTCTGTTAAATGAAAATTTACTAAGGTTCATCTTTAAACAACTCATTGTAGAGGCGTAGAGTGCTTTCAATGTAAGAAGAAATAATATTAATAATATTTAGCACCACGTCTGACTACCCGTTCGGGTTATTCGCTTTAGGTACTAATTACTCTAATGGATTGAAATTGGGAAGGTTCAATTAGAGGAAGTGAACCCGCATTTGCGTGGAGGGAGAGTTGGAAAACCATTTAGGAAAAACCACCCCCAGTTCACCCGACCGAGATTCGAACCTCGATCTCCCCGTCCTCAGCAGTCGAACTCAAGACGAGAAGCGCGTTAGCCAACTACGCCACCGAGGCGGGTAAGAAAAAATAGTTTTAGCTTTAGGATATTTTTGAATGGTTCTCGAAACCGAATATAAATGTTGTTGTCCAGGTATCGACCAAAACAGATCCGTATATAGCAGAATCTATGCATTATTTATTGGTCGAATGGGGAATGATTGAAGAAGAACATATCCCCGGTACAGTTCCAAACAACGATGACTACCCTGACAACACAACACGACACGACATTGGGTCTACACTCACAGAAATAATCCATAGAGGGAGGGAGTGATCGAGAATTGTGGCCATCCTGGGTGGCAAAATGTAGAGAGCAGACATTTCGCTGCTCTCTTCCGGCACAATTTTATTTTAGCACCAGGTGACCTGGCGGTCTAGGTGTAAGCTGTCAGTCTTCTATGCTGGGAGTCAGGGGCTCAATCCTTAGTCCCGGCACAGATTTATCTGATTACCAAACCCTTCCCTCAACTCTGACAAGACGTGTATTAATAACAACTTGTGAATGTGTGGAATGTCCAGGTCCTCCACCGTGGTTTGGATCCCACGTTATAACTGTAGGTCCTCCATTTCATCTCACAAACACCCTACCATTACACATTAGCGTAAGTGCGTATAACCCGAACGGTTAGTAAGACGAGATGCTAATAATAATAATAATTTAGCACCACTTCTTACTACCTGTTCGAGTTATACGTTTATGTATTAATAACCCTAATTGTTTTAGGTATTAGGATGGTTATACTTCAAATAAGTGTACCCGCATTTTTGTAACAGGAGAGTAGAAAACCATTTTGTAAATACCACTATTTGTAAACCCAACCGAGATTCAAACATCCATCTCCCCGTCAACTGAAGTCGAGTATAATACGAGATTAGTGTGTTATACCACGTGACCACCAAATTGTGTTGGTACGATATTTAAAAATGGAACCAAACATAAAAGGAGATCTTAGCAAGTGATGCACCAGTGGTTACATTGTCAAAGGCATCATTATAGTGCTGTCATGGATTGTTGGTGACTTGTAGAAAGGGGCTAGAATCCAGTGTAGAGTTAATGGTCTAATTATTACTATTAATTGTTAAGTCTCACATTAGGTTTATTTCTTTTGTCAGTGAACACAGACCGCCAATGTGCCCTGTCCTTTTCCTCTTCCTACAGCTCCCAGAATTTCCTTCTCTCCTTCAAATCATTGAATTGAATCCTTCTTCTTCCTAAGTTTCTCTTCCCCGAATCTTTCTTTCAATGACGTCATGCAGAAGACAGTTCCTCCTAAGGATGTGCCCTAAATAGTTTGGTTTGCACCGAATAATCACATCCAAAATGTTTCTCTTCTCATCCACTGTTCTTAGTACTTCTTCATTTCTCATCCTGTCCGTCCATCTGATTTTCCAAAGTCTTATCCAACAACACATTTTTTAAGCTCTCCAATTATTTCTTTTCCAACTTCCTGAAAGTCTAAGTTTCTGTTCCTTACAGTGTGATGTTCCAAATGTATCATTTCATTAGTTTCTTCTTCAGTTCCAAACTCAACTTGCTGGTCAGCAGCCACCTCTTCTTGTTGAAAGTTAAATGCTAAAGATAAACGCTACAATATTGTTCATGGTTTATCTACCAGTTAACGAGCTGTTTTATGGGCTTTTTATTAATATTATTATTAGCACCCGTTCGGGTTATACGCACTTACGCTAATGTGTAATGGTAGGGTGTATTGTGAGATGAAATGGAGGACCTACAGTTTAACGTGGAATCCGAACCACGGTGAAGGCCTGGCATTCCCCACATTCGCAAGATGTCTTGTCAGAGGTGAAGGAAGGGTTTGGCAATCAAATAAATCTGTGCCGGGACCGAGGATTGAACCCCGGCCAACAGCATAGAAGTCTGACACCTTACCCCTAGACCGCCAGGTCACAGACTTTTATGGGCTTTTATCGTGGGTAGCTATCCAAGCTTTACCATGGACATGGGTGGAGATAATTTTATTTTAGCACTATGTCTTACTACCCGTTCAGTCTATAACCATTTGTATTAATTACGCCTATGTACTATGGAGGACGAAAGTTTAGTTTAAGCTGAAGTGTACTTGAATTTGCGTGAAGAATCCAAGTGGAAACAAATTGATTAATAACCACCCTCATTACATCGAGAGAAAATTTAAACCCCAATCTTGCTTTCACTGTCAGTCCAGTCAATTTCAAGAGTGACGTCTCAAACCATTTTACCACGGAAAAAAGGATTAAATATAGTTAGTTTTTCTTGGCGTTATTATAGCTATGTAAGAAATTGGTCACGTCTTTGTTGAATTCTTCTGATTTTCTCAGTATAAAAATTGTATAAAATAATTTACGTCATTTCAATTTTAGTCTCAAATAATTCTGTATTAAAACTACGTTGGTAGCCGCATGGTTTAGGACGTCATTCTAGTGTTGGATTAAACTGTTAATGACATGAAGATCGGGTTTCGAATCTCGGTCAGGTGTACCAAGGGTGTTTCTTTTTCCAAAATTTGTTTTCCCCTTTCCATCTACGCAAATGGGATTACACTTATTATAAATTCAAACTTCCTTATCCCGGACTTATTAGCGTAAATAGTAAATATGAGTATAATCTAACCGATAATAAGACGTGGTGGTAAAAAAAAGACTATTAATTATTTTTATATTTATTACTAATAAATTTATTTGCAAACGCACTTAAGGGATGCCAAATATTTATAATAATATCGCATTGGTTTATAGATAGATAGACATACAAAATCATCACTATAATTTTAAACGTAATAAGTTAATATTTAACATTAGAACAAATTAAATATTTTAATTAGTATCATAATTGTTATTAGTTTTAAGAAATTTTTACAGTTTATTTCTTAAGGTATGAAGAATCATAACCGATAAAAATCCACTTTATAAATTATTGTAATGTCAGATACACGGATAGTGAATTTACTCCATGTTATGGGTTGGGATAATTTAAGAACGGTTACTTTGAGATTTATATCCCCTTCTAATTATGTACATCATTATTTATACTACAAAGAAAGTATCCAAATCTTAAGCTTCTCATATTTTCCCGATTTAATGTATAACATATTCCCTTCACTATAATTACTCTAACAAAACTTGTCGACAAACAAAATAAGATTATAAATCAAAGTTTCCGTTCCACGTATATTCAGGTGCTACCCACCCACGGCTCATGTGCCACATATTACACACCATTGATGTCCAATGGAGCAAGAGAAGATTAACAATGGACAGATAGTAGCCTCCATACCTCTGTTCACAATCATTCGACAAACTGTAGGGATGGAAACAAAAAAAAAGAGTACACATTCCTCTTTCTCTCGCCTCTAACTTTTCACCCCACAAAATACCTCTTTTTTTTCATCCCACCCTCCTTACGTAAAACAACTATACCTCACTCCTTTTTAGTTTACCCTCCGTATACTTTCCTATTTATTTGATCTTCATCATGACCTCTATTTGTTAGTATTCTTTCCCCTTTTCTGCCTTCTCTTTGTAACCATAAAGGAAAATCCGTGGTAAAAAAAAATAAAACGCACAGACCACTCCCACCCCATTTTTACCCCTTTTCACAAAATATCTTTAATTTAGTAGCTAGATTCAAAGCAGTCTTTCATCATTCTAGGACATGTGAAAAAAAAAGAGGAAATTAGATCAAGTTGTGTTACTAGGGTTTTTCCTAGAAGACCCTTCCATAAATTATTATTATTAGCGCTGCGTCTTACTACCCGTTCGGGTTATACGCACTTACGCTAATGTGTAATGGTAGGGTGATTGTGAGATGAAATGGACGACCTACAGTTTAACGTGGAATCTGAACCACGGTGGAGGCCTGGCATTCCCCACATTCACAAGATGTCTTGTCAGAGGTGAAGGAAGGGTTTGGTAATCAGATAAATCTGTGCCGGGACCGAGGATTGAACCCCGGCCGCCAGCACAGAAGTCTGACACCTTACCCCTAGACCGCCAGGTCACCTACCCTTCCATAAAAAAAAACACCATTTTAAGAAGTGTTTATTAGTTTAAATTATTTTTAAATAATATTTTGGGAATCAATATAAACTAAGACCAACAAAATAGTTAAATGTTTGTTATTCCTGTGATTTAATCAATACGGTATTTCCAACATAGGATCTTTATTATGTGCTATAAAAATTAACAATATGTTATTAAAAGTCTTGAAAATCACACAGAAGTATAGTTATTATTATTATTCTTTTTATTGTAAATATTAGTTTTAATGCTACATTCACATCTAAAGAAATATTTTTGTGTCTGTGAAAAATGTTGGCCTCTAGATTATGATGAATGCACCACCGAACGCAAACAAAAAAAAAGCGTATTATACACACTGTCTGTCTATCGCTGACCACGAATCTGAAAATATTTTGATAGATTTTGTTCAATCTTGATATGTAGATATTTAAAGGCAATACATTGACCTTAATCTTAAATTTAAGGGTAGCTTACTGATGAGTAATTTATTAGGAATTCCAAATATTTTGAAAATGATTCGGACAATTTTGTTGAAAGTATTTATCAAGGGAGTGTTTTGAATTCCCAAATAACATTGTATATTTGGTTAATGATTTTTTTCAATCGTTAGAATATAGCATACTGACAAGGTTTTCTCGAAAATTTAAAATGTGTTAAAAATGGCTCACACAATTTTGTTTAAGGGGGTGTATACCAAAACCAATAGTAGCAATTTTTATTGTATTTAAGTTTATCAGTTTTGGGGGGTGAAATTCATTTAGTAGTAGTTTACTGATGACTGGGTTATAAAATCGTAATGTGTTTTTGTTTTCCTAAAATAAATTAACTTAATATATTATTTACGACATATTATAGATTTTTTAATTTTTTTAGATTGGTATTAATGATACAGTTCAAAATTGGTATAATAAAATTGTTTTTCAATATAAATAACAAAATGTTTGTAATTTCACAAATTAAAACTTACTTCAAAGTTGTAAGCAAAAAAAATATTTTCGAAAGTTTAAAATTTGTTAAAAATATTTGAGCAATATCGTTTAGTAAATATATACATATATCTGAAGAATGTTTATTGTGACTGGTTGTATGAAGTGTTGTTTTTTTCTTAAGAAAACTTATTATGTACGCCAAAATCCTTTTTTTTACGGTTATATTATGCAATATGAGAAATCTTGCGTGATTGTGTAGTAGTTTTTATCTATTTGAATATACTATACACTTAGGCTCTTCAGTTAATCATATGCTGTAGTTAATAATATAAAAACAGTTGTTATAATATTACAACTCTAAAAGTATTTAAATCCACCACCATTTGTTTAATTTATTTACAGTTTTACATTTTTAGCACTGCGTCTACTATCCATTCGGTTATACGTTTATATATTGATTTCGCTAATGGTTTTAGGGATTAGGAAGGTTACATTTAAAAGAAGTGTACCCGCATTTGTGGGAAGGGATGGAGGAAAAACCTTTTTAAAATATCTGCCCAGTATACACGAGCGAGATTCGAACATCCATCTCCCATACATCGGAAGTCTAGTCTACTTTGATAGAAACTCCTTAGACCACGAGGCCATCAAAGCAAGTAGTTCTTACATTGGTGTTAGTAAGTTGTATGTATAAATCCATTATAGCCTCAAGAACAAAAATGCTCACTATCTCCTTAAGAATAAGTAAAATTCGATTCCCGTGTCCAGATGTAATTTTTCAATTTTCAAAATATGATATCTAGATTCAAGTGAATCCTCACTAAAAGCAAAATTAGTATTTTTAGATATTTTATTCTTAAAATTTAATAGTCGAAATAAAATTACAATATGTCGAATAAATGAAACTATTATAACAAGACTTGATGATGAATCATAATTGCCATACCTTTACTGGAACATTTAATAATATCTAAAAGCTAACCGAAACTGGTATTACAAACTTTAATGAAGGGCGTATCATCAGACTTATAACCCTAATTAGAAACCAGTCGATTTTTCCCCACCCCCTCCCCGATAAGTTTACCAAAACGTTCTCTCATTCATCTCGAAACAAAATTGATACCACCACAACAACCCCTTGTCCCCCTCCCCTACCCCCCGCCCCGGACACGTCTCCTTCCGTCTAGAAGCTTTAAATTCCCTCCCAATTAGCAGACGCTACCTGGGTGCCGTGCACCAACTTGGCAACAAGAAACTTGACATGTTCAGCAACTGTGCAAGGAAACTTGTAACGCTGAATAAGGGAAGATATAGTTTTACGGATAGTGTTTCTCTTTTGAGTTAAGGTAACAACGAGTATAAAGGGGTGGCGGGGCATGAGAGGCTGGGGAAGTTTGAAGAGAAGGGAGTTTTAGTTTCACGTTTCATGAGACTTTGTCGTTCTCAATGTTTCATAACTCCAATCTAGACACCTTAACAATTGCTTATTTGGGTTCTACTGATAGCTTTTGTTAGTTAATAGCCGTATTAGTTGCTATGACTTAAGGGTGCCACTTCGTCGGGCGATAAATTTCCGTGCAGATGTTAGTCTTAAACTCATAATATAATTATATTATGAGTTATTTCAAAATTTGGCTCAAGCTGAAATAAAGTCGAAAGATTTCTACAGAGATATTTTCCCTTAACAACCCTAAATTGTGAGTTTCATTAATAGACAAAAATTATGAAAATGTAAAACTAGATAATTTCCAACGACTTTTTATGTATACATACACAGAGATACACGACTAGGCTTGATGAAAAAGGGCTTCAAATGTAGCCTTCTTCTAGCAAATAAAGTAACTTTTTGATATGCACACAAAATTAAAATTAAGATATTTCATTCTAGGGGTAAGCTGTCAGACTTTTGTGCTGGCGGCCGGGGTTCAATCCTCGGTCCCGGCACAGATTAATCTGATTACCAAACCCTTCCTTCACCTCTTACAAGACATCTTGTGAATGTGAGGAATGCCAGGCCTCCACCGTGGTTCGTATTCCACGTTAAACTGTAGGTCCTCCCATTTCATCTCACAATCACCCTACCATTACACATTAGCGTAAGTGCGTATAACCCGAACGAGTAGTAAGACGCTGTGCTAATAATAATAATAATAAGATATTTGATAGCTAGCAGCTAGCTTTCCTCTTTACTTGGCGATAAAAAATTTGGTAGTTTTTCATTTCTCTCTTTCTTATTGACGGCACAAAGGATTATTGTAGGTTAGTACAGAAAGGGTAAGTGAGGGTGTATAGAATAAATAATTAGTTTCAAAAAACGACACAAACCATAATATTAAAGAATACAATGGATTTTGTCCTGTTGCCTGACAACGATTGACACTTTATCACTCACCGAGGCGTCCGCCTTAACTCATTTGGTAATGCAACGGACTACTGAATTAAATATCCATGGGTCGATTCCTAGCAAGGATGAACAATTCATCAATGGCTAAATTGGGTGTTCCCCTTTCACAGTGATGAATAAATGGTTAAGATTACTGGGTGTAGTTTTGGTTCTAAAAACAAATTATTTTTGATATGCCATGTTTGAGCTTGTTTGAAACTTCTCTTTAAATATCCTCAAATAATGCTAAAAGATTATAAACAAATATTTAATTCATATTTAATAGGCCAAATAAATTATCAAATTAGGTATACTAAAGTGGTTTATCAAATGTTTTCCCCCTTTCTTTGCCAGGAAATGGGGGTCTGATTACCTTAGTTAATAAAACCTTACTTATTCTAACGAAAAAGACAGTTAGTTACAAAATTATAAGTTTTATCGAAAACAGGTGACCTGGCGGTCTAGGGGTAAGGTGTCAGACTTATATGCTGGCGGCCAGGGTTCAATCCTCGGTCCCGGCAAAGATTTATCTGATTACCAAACCCTTTCTTCACCTCTGACAAGACATCTTGTGAATGTTAGGAATGCCAGGCCTCCACCGTGGTTCGGATTCCACGTTAAACTGTAGGTCCTTCATTTCATCTCACAATCACCCTACCATTACACATTAGCATAAGTGCGTATAACCCGAACGGGTAGTAAGACGTGGTGCTAATAATAATAATAATTTATCGAAAATGTTACCGTTAGGAAATTGTAGTCTTAGTCAATAAGTATTCAATCCTAAAATATCAAAGGGAGATTCTAATTAGTTTATTAATAATTATATTTGTTGTAATTTTATTATTTTTTCCTATCAATTCTTCGACAGCAGGTAAATAAGCAACTAATATCAGTTTTATGACAAACAATAATTATTAGTGTTATGTGGGTTGTTAACAGGCGAGATTTTGTCACACGCTTTAACTACCACACAGAGAAACAATTAATTTACGATGAGCCTACCTTTGCGAATGGTGACAGAGTACCTGCAGTGATGAGATTATATCTGGGGCGCCCCAATCTTGATTCTTGAGCACTTAATAATTATTTCACACCAGAGAGTTTCATGGCTGTGTAACCCGGGACTAAGAGACGCTAGAACACAGTTTTTACTGTTATACTAAGAAAAAGCGCAGGGGTAGGCAAGCCCAGAGGCATTAAGAGAGAAGGGTCAATGCGGTGGTGACACCTAGTGCTAGTAAGTATAATTACTTACAAACAAAATAGAGCACAGCTGGCTCAGTAGGTATATTCATACTAAACAATTAGGCAGTAAAATATTTAAAATAATACATTTCTTACTTGATATATTTAATTTAAAAAAAATTGGAAGCATTAGCGCACTACGACTGACAAAATATTGGGTATGGGTTGGTTATATAGAGACCCAAAGGTGCCGACAGTACCGGTCTTTAGTCCTTTGCTCTCATGTTTCCATAAACTATAATATTGGACTAGATCCTTCCCCCTAACCCCCCTCCGCATTATTATTTTCAACACACATATTAAAGAATCATCATAGACTCTACCATAAAATATGAGTGACTATCGACATTTTTATGAGGAATAAATTAAATTTTCAAAATAAAATATAGTCTATGCTACTCGCTGATAATGTAGCTTTATATTGGTGAAATAATTTTTAAAATCGGTCAAGTAGTTTTTGAGTTTATCCATTACAAACAAAAAAACAAAACTTCCCTCTTTATAATATTAGTATAGATAAAGAACCGCTACTTGATTATTTTGTATTGCGGTGGTCATCCCCCTACCGAGTTTTTTTTTTACAATAGCAAAACCGAGGATTAATACGGTGTTATAGACATAATTCAACTATAGGTTTATTTTTAATTTTTTTTTGCATAAACCAATAAGAGACTTGTTCTCAATATTTAATATTTAATTAGTTTAGTGCAGGTTAGAACGCGTCTTTCTACCGCAAATCACGTGCAACGATTGTGAAAATGAATTGTCATTTATTATATGACTTATAAAAAAAACTAAAAAATTGTTATTTCAGTTTAATTTACCATATTGGAATGTTATCTTTTTTTCCACTCACCTATACATTGGCATAGGAAGGTTAATATCCTGACGGGTTTTTTAGTTTATATGATAATAATATGAACAGTTATAAAAACTTTATCTTAGACAGTGGCATAAATGTATTTAAACCCGTTCTTTTATTTACTACTGCAATTTAATACCGGTTCTTTTAGTCTTCGCTTTATTTATGCTGAAAGGTAGCAACCTTACTTTGCATGGTTACACTATGACACATAAGAGGAAAATTCTCTCCGTCATCCAGTCCAGTTCATTGTGAGAGTTACACCTTGTGGCATAGATCTTACAGCTATCAAAACGCGACATCTTGTCCTAGCCATCACGTTCTCTTGCATTAAATTGTGAGTGTAGGTGCACCTTTCACCATCTCCAACTCTAATCGCTAGAGGCAACAATAGCCGGGAACAAGTTGGGTGTGTGGAATATATAAGGAATTTAGTGTAACAAAAATAGGATCATTTGCAAGTTTTAGAAAAAAATGAATTATTTATTTAAAGTAAGACAACAGAGGTAAAAAACATGGCCTTACAAGGCAAACTGAGTAGTGTTGAAAAACATATACATATGGCAGAGACTGCGCTTGCGCAGTACATTTGAGGATATATTTCACAGTCCCAAAATATTATTAGTCCTTGAAAAAGACTACGTTTGAAACAAAAGAGTTAAAACATAAATTATGTATTTATATGAATAAGTCTGGAAGAGACCCAATAATGATCAAAAATCGTTAATATAATAATAAAGAGCTCAAATAACTCCTCTAATTGGTTAAAAAAGCGGCTGAATCACCCTTGTGACTTCAGACTAAACATCCAGATTAAACCATTAAACCTTTAAATCATTATTTTATTAATAAAGAGCATAAAAAAATTGAAATATAAAGGTATAAGGTATTTCCATTATTGGAATATCAAAGAGTTTAAATATCTCCTCCATACAGTGAACAAAGTGCCTGAATCACCATTGTGAAATAATCATTAAATTTTAAGATGAAATTTAATTTAAAATATCAATTCTTATCAAAATAAATTACACAAAGTTTTGACCTCCCGACATAACTCAAACTTCTATGGGACTCTTACTTCTACCAACTTAGAAGTAATCAAGAATATTTACACTGGATAGTGTTTAACATTATAATAGAACGCGAACCATTATAACCTTATTTTTTTATTACCTTATTACATTATTACTTTCATAATTTATTTAGAAAAAATGAAGTCTACCAAATTTTATCTATAAATTAGATATCAGATTTTAACGTTAAATAATAATTATTGGCAACCCCAAGTGCAATAAAATTTATATTTAAACTAAATATACCAAGTAAAAAAAGAATTAAAAAGGGTCTACCTATTAATAAGCCTAAATTTTATAAAGAGACCAGCGCCCAAGTGGCAAAAGGAGACATTATGTGTTCCATAAATCAATCTTACTTTCCAAAATAAATCTTCTAGTGAGAAATTACTGACGCCTACACTGAACGATTTTAATTACATAATTAACTAAGTGTTCAAATACCCAAACCGTCAATTATATTTAAATATTTAACAAATATAAAGAGTTTATATTTTGTCATATTGGAGCATTTATGTCCAAGCCCAGACTAGGACCTCTCGTGGTTGTGTCGAAATAAATAATCAAATATCTTAGCTGAGCCCCAGCTTTATATAGGTCTAGTTGAAATAGGGGGGGGGGGGTTATCTTCATATTAAAAGTATAATGCCACGTTGCAAAAACGTGCAAGTAGCATGGTTGTCTTGTTTACAACCGTCATCATCTTGACACGTCATCTAGGCACGTATACCAGAAGTCTGTCGAGTTGGCAATTAAGATAATGTGAGGTTCATCTGTCGGCCGGCTATGCCAATCATCGTAGGCCTTGATCACCTCATACTGGTGTCTCGTTAACCCAATTTTACCAGTAGTATCAGTCTTTATTTTTTAATTATTTTATGTGAACCAGTTGTGTGATAGTTGTTGCTGATGCTATAGGGTGAGTAAAGTACATGTTTTAGACATAGTAAGGTTTTTTAAATCTTTGATTTAGTAGGATGTCAATATGTATTGGTTTCATTCGGGGAGGGTAGTATTAATGTAACACAATATAACAATGCTAATGTTACATAGGGTACATGAGAAAAGGTAAGTGATTTTGAAGTTTTATAGATTTTTTTAAAAATAAAATTATGCTTCAATACAAACCTAGGTTTAATTTTCTTCATATGGCGATACAAACAATGGTTGAATATCTGTCAAGAGTATTTCGGCATTAGATGAGAAACTCTTAAATGACGAGAAATAGCTGTCATTAAATTCCAGGACACCATAGATAAATATTGAAAAACTATTGATATCATCGTGCTCAGAAAATTATACTATGTTTTTATTGAAGCAATATTTGATTTTTTTTGACCAACCCATTTCTTTATATAAGAAATTCTAAGAACAAAGACATTTTCTAGCGTCCTCGATATTCTTACCTTAATTTATCTAAACTCTAGAAGTTCAAATACGAATTAAAAGTGTATAGTCCATCAGCCCCGTTGTGTAGTGGTCAGTGAACCTATCTACAAACGTAGGAGTCCCAGGCTCGATTACCGGCTGGCACTTTGTTTTTTTCCTAAAAGGGACTTATTCCAATGGTCATCAGGGTTTGGTTAGTTAGTCTCAGCTAGGTTAAGATCTTCATTGGCCCTACCCCATTATATTCACTATCATCATCCCCTCTCCTCATCGGGACATGGAAAGAGCCTCCACGGAAAGGAGTTACGTTTAGTACATTTGAGTATCCCATGGGCAATGGGATATTAAAGCTGGATAATCTTTCCTCAAACTGGGATACAAGTGATGTATCCCAGACACGCAATATATTTATTAGTTCTGTATTATAAATTAATGGACTGGTGGACTATGAAATCAAACTTATTATTGTCTGGTTAGAAGAATCAGGGGCTCGTATCCTGAATAGGTCTAGCCTCTAATATTTTTGGTCTATCTGAACTCATTATTCTAGTCCCTCTTGTAAGCAAATGTTGGTACACTTCCTATTAAATTTACCTTCCCCTCCGTGTGGTGAATAATATAATAGGATACTACCCAAGAGTACCTAGAAGAAGTAAACAAGAAAAACTTTGTTAAAAATAAAACTCTTGGTCTTGTAGTATTCTTTCTTCGTGTATTTATTTCCAATTCCTCTCGAGGCTTTATATCCTCTTAGGGCTGTTCAAGCCTGGAATTTGCTCCGTTCAGTTGCCCTACTGAGGGTTAAGTGAATTGGTTGTAGTGGCGTATAGATGTAGAGGTAAGATCTCCTTACTACAGGCTGACCCACTAAGCTGAATCAAAACTAAGCTAACTTTACTAAACCAAAACAAAAAAATCGAGAGCAGCAGGCTTTTATCTATGTTTTCGGTGACCTGGTGGTATAGGGGTAGGGTGTCGAACTTCTTTGCTGGAGTCCAGGGTTTAATCCTTGGTCCTAGCACAGATTTATCTGATTACCAAACCCTTCTTTCACCTCTTACAAGACTTGTATTAATCACAACTTGTGAATGTGTGTAGTGCCAGGCCTCCACCGTGGTTTGGATCCCACGTTAAACTGTAAGTCCTCCATTTAATCTCACAATTATCCTACCATTTCACTTTAGCGTAAGTGCATATAACCCAAACAGGTAGTAAGACGCGGTGATAATAATAATAATAATATTAATAATTAATTTAGGTTTTTCCGACGCTGGGTGAATCTTATTTAGAAAGGCCTTAAAAGGTTTATAAGCTAATTTGGAAAATTATCTACGTTGAAACGAGGCAATGAGGTTCTCCAGATGTTGAACAATAAAGATTATGATACATTTTGGTTTATGTCCCGAATTCGTGTTGTGAAATGAGGCACTAAACTACTTTAAAATATAATTTATATTAATTTAATTTGTTCATCAATGTCAGTTTTTAAAAATAAGGGGAAGAATAGGTAAATATATTAATGACGTTGACAATTGATATACTGTTGACATTTCTGTAATTAGCGTTACTTATTTTAATATATTTAACTTTCAAATTGTAACTGTCAAAGCCAATGTTCTCCAAATTTGTTACTGCTATCGTCCTTGCCATTATTTTTACTTCCTACTTCCTCTAATCTGTTTGACATCCAAACTATTACTACCAATTTTACTGCTTCTGTGATCATTCCTTTAGTACATTCAAGTCTAATTTATTATTACCAATGTCGTTGCCATTTTTGATAATTCCTTCAGTACATTTTAGCCCTACTGTATTACTGCCAATATCACTGCCATTTGTGATAAGTCTTTTAATAGATTTACCCACCTCGGTGGCGTAGTTGGCTAACGTGCTTGTCATCTTGAGCTGCTCGACCGCTGAGGACGGGGAGATCGAGGTTCGAATCTCGGTCGGGTGAACTGGTGGTGGTTTTTCCTAAATGGTTTTCCACTCTCCCTCCACGCAAATGCGGGTTCATTTCCTCTAATTCAAACTTCCCCATTCCTAATCCATTATCGTAATTAGTACTTAAAGCGTATAACCCGAACGGGTAGTAAGACGCGGGGCTAAATATATATTTAATAGATTTAAACCACAAATTATTTTTTCCACAATGTCACTGTAATTTGTGATAATTCCTTTAATAAATTTAAGCCCCAAGGACCAAGGTATTACTGCCAATGTTACTGCCATATGTCACAATTTATTTAATAAATTTAAGCCCCAAATTATTATCAATGTCACTGCCGTTTATGATAAATCTTGTAATACACTTAACTCCCAATATATTAATGGTTATGTTTAAGGTGGTAGATGTGAGATAGGTAGTTTATTGGACGTGGACCTTTAATATCGGAGAGGATGTTAATCCTACTAATATAGATTGTGACCTCAGCACAATCAACAGAGAATCTAACCTCAACCTCTCACTCACCATAAATCAGTTATATTGATATTTTATTATTTTTAAATAACTTGATCAGCTGTGGGTATGTGGCTGGGCCACAAATAATTTTATACAATTTTATCACACTTTGAAAATTAATTAAGTAAGTAATTATATTGATTCCTTGGTTTTTATAGCTTTAGTTTACATTATTTAACGGCGTGATCAACTCATTCATAAGCGTCCACATTGTTTGGCTGATTGAAAGGGGGGGGGGTGCTGGTGGTCGTAAGATGAGTGGAGTCTGGAACAACGTATTTTTTCTCATCAACCACCAGATATATTTTTTTTTGTCTAAACAATTACAAAAAATTAACAACATGAAATACACTATGTTTTATCTTACCAGATTATTATTTGAAAAACAAACTTTATAAATTACAATGCCATCCGTCGGCCCTATCTAGAGACTGGATATCAAGCATACTGTAACCACTATTAACTAAGAAAAGTTCTCCTTACGACACCAAGTCAAGTTGATATCCATCAACGCAGTTTCTAAAAAAAATAGAATACATACTTAATTCTTTAGTCAATCCAAATATTTGTCTTATCTTTTTGTGGCTGGTTGGATTGACCCGGCACCCATGCTGTTCATGCCTATGCACAGACTAATTGAAGACCAGCCTCATGGTGTAGTGGTCAGTGTAACTGGCTACGCGCCTAGGGATCCATGGTTCAATTTCCAGCTGGTACATTTGCTATTCTTCCCAAAAGTGGGATTGTCCCAACTGTAACCAGGGTCTGGATAACTAGGAATAATTTTGGTTTTTAAGTGTTTCCCCTGGTTCCACAACCTCATTCCTACTGTCGCCATTAACTCATCTCATCGGGACATGGAAAGAGCCTCCACGGAAAGGATGTACGATTAGTACATTCGGGGGTTCCCTGGGCAATGGTACATTAGTACTGGCTAATCTTTCCACTACTTAGCACGAGTGATGTAGAGTAAAATAATAATAATAATAACAATAAAATAAGTTGTTTGTGTGCGATGCCCAGCCAAATCTTCGGCACGAAGAGATCTGAAATTTGTAACATACGTGGAAGGAAGGGAGTCCGAATGCACTTCAAAGCCGGATTTATAAATTATTAATTATCTTTTTAGTCAGGCTATTTTTAACAAATGTTTGAGGAAGGTTGAATTTGGAGTAAATGTACCCTTATTTGCATGAATGTATATTGGAAAACCATTTAGTAAAACCCATATCAGTAAACACAAACGAGATTACAACTTCAATCTCCCTCTCACAAGCAGGCTAACCTATTGCAAGAGCGACACCTTAGACTATACCAACACGAAGGTGGGTGTACTCGTTCTTTGAATGAGTAAAGCCTTCCTCCCTCCTACATGATCTATATCCTAAGGTCCATAGAAGTTGGATACATTTTTACTTCCTTAAATATGTTGTTACAGAAACATAATGGGAAAAAGAGAATCCACAAAATAACATAAATAAAATATCAAGCAACGTAACAGTAAAATATTTCACAAATAAAAGTCTGTTTGGAGAGGTTCCTCCCTATACCCGATAAATTTCCAATTATTACCACATTGAGGGGTAGTTTCCTCTCTTAAGTCTGCTAAATTATCACTAACCCCCAATTAGACACGTAAAATATATATTTTATTTGGTTATCTGGTCCTTCTACCTGTCTAACTTAGTTTAATTTTCTAACTCAAGTAATGTTTTAATATATAGCCCCCAAATGGGCCAGCACTCAATTTTGAAATTTCCAAATGTTGGAATTTTCCGGTTATTTGTGGTACTACTACTACTTATTATTATTATTATTATTATTTAATTATATAAAGTGTGATTTTTTAGAGAGTTGGTGTGATTTATTACTGAATATATAATTCTTAACATTCGTTTGTTCAGGGGACAAGTATGAAGCTGTTTCAATGGACAGTGGGTACAACAAGTATATGATGCTCAAAATCCGTAACGTGAGGCATATGGACTTCGGATCTTACAAGTGCGTGGCCAAGAACTCTTTGGGTGAGACTGATGGAGTCATCAAACTAGATGGTGAGTGGAACGCTGCAGAGGAACTATCAATATCATAGTGGTGACCTGGCGGTCTAGGGGTTGAGGTGTCAGACTTCTGTGCTGGTGGCCAGGGTTCAATCCTTGGTCCCGGCACAGATTTATCTGATTACCAAACCCTTCCTTCACCTCTGACAAGACATCTTGTGAATGTGGGGAATGCCAGGCCTCCACCGTGGTTCGGATTCCACGTTAAACTGTAGGTCCTCCATTTCATCTCACAGTCACCCTACCATTACACATTAGCGTAAGTGCGTATAACCCGAACGGGTAGTAAGACGCGGTGCTAATAATAATAATAATAATAATAATAATAATAATAATAATAATAATATCATAGTATTAACACGTGAATTATTGGATGTGAAGGATCACCTGAGAGAATGGGGGTAGATATTACAAATAACAACACATTACATTTACGTACTCTACTCTTTGCTTGATGTGAAAATGTAAAGAAAGCGAGCTAATGGAAGTGTTTTTAGCAGTATTTATTGAAAACATTTTGTTTGGCCAAATTAAATAAAATATTTCTCCAGTATAAGCGAATAGTTTAATTTCACTCTCATGGTGATATCAACAGTTGTTGAATATCTGACAAGGGTGCCCTGGAATTTAGTGACCACTTCTTCTCTTCATTTAAAAAGTTGCTAAGCTAATACCGTTATGCTCACACAGATATTCATGAACTGTTGATATCAACATTTGAAGAAAGCGAAACTATTATTTCTAGCAAAGCAAGATTTTTTTTTGCTTTAAAAATTGTAAAAACACTGCTCTTGTGTTCTTTACAACCCTACTTTAAAAAACT
The DNA here is from genome assembly GCA_902151425.1 of Timema shepardi. Taxonomy (NCBI): domain Eukaryota; kingdom Metazoa; phylum Arthropoda; class Insecta; order Phasmatodea; family Timematidae; genus Timema; species Timema shepardi. The sequence continues at coordinate 98,268 of CABFVX010000235.1, read as the reverse complement.
TAATTTATTTTTAAGGTAAAATCCTTTACAATGATCCATATTTACTAACATTTTGAGTATTTATTTATTTTTATTTATTATTAGCACCGCGTCTTACTACCCGTTCGGGTTTATACGCACTTACGCTAATTTGCAATGGTAGGGTGATTGTGAGATGAAATGGAGGACCTACAGTTTAACGTGGAATCCGAACCACGATGGAGACCTGGCATTCCTCATTTTGAGTAGTACGTATATTTATACTACACATCAGAGTGAGGATGAGGTAGGTAGTTTCTAGTTTATAAGAATGTACCTTTGTGGATGTAGGTTAGAACATTTTCAAAACACTCAGCAGAGTTTCAAAAACCGACCACTCCATCATTGCCGCACCAGACCAGATCAGACATAAGTTTTTACGTGCCTGAAGGCGGTTGTCACAAATGTGGTTATCGTGGGATGGAAGGTTAGTGCGGGTTAAGACATGTATTTTTTACAATATTAGAATACAAAAATATTTATGGCAAAAATATGTGTAATATTTCTTCACCAGAAAAGTTAATTTTAATTTCCTTTGGTAATTTGAACAGCCATTGAATATTGGTCATGTTAAATCTTTTAAACGAAGATAAAAAAAAAAGAATTTTCAAATTCCGGAATGTTCACGAACAATGGTCAATACATCTTTAGATTACAAGTTTATATATATGTGTATATATATATATATATATATATATATATATATATATAAAATTAAACTACATGTAACTGATTTATTTTGCTAATTTTGTTTGACTACCAAAATACTAACCTTCACTCAAGTTGCCTTTCAATCCTTCTACTACCGCGCAAGGTAATGTATCGTTAAATCCATCTAACGGCGGGTTAAGTAGTTGACCGCCGTTGGAGGGATGGCGCCCAGGAGAACAATCGATGCAAGCACTAACGTTCCACGTGCATATTTGATCGTGATAAAGGGCGGATGTGTCTGCCAGGAAATACATCAGTAAGAAGGGCGAGATTACATTTTTAATAAGGGTGAATGACGTCACTGGAACTTTTCTAGCAGTCCATTGGGACCAGGTATCTTTTCTTGAAGAAGAATGTCTTGAGGTATCTTAAAGTGGAAGTGTAGGAATAGTGAGTTAAGGATGGTACTTTCGTAGCTTTTATATAAAAACTTTTTTTGAACAAAGGAAATCAAATGTTGCTCCAGATAAATTTTCCGCACGTGAGGATATCAATAGTTCTTGAATATAATTCAAGAATGTCCTGGAAACAAATAAAAATTTTATATCTTTTTTTTAATAAGTCTTTAAATAACGTTGCTCTTACGACATATTCATAGGCTGTTAATATATAATATTTAGCACCGCGTCTTACTACCCAACTGTTTGAGCCACACACCTATGTAATAATTACAATAATGGCTAAGTGATAAGGATAGAACCCCGGTCACCCCATCTTTAAAAGTCTATAGTCTAAACACAAGAGTCACCCGTTAATCCACGCGGCCACCGAAGCAGGCCATGAAGAAAATTATGCAAAGTTATATGTTTTTACTTGATCAATATTTTATTTACTCTCCCAAAAAATATATTTCTATAAAAATTGATAAGACTCTGCCCTCAAATCTTATTCCCTACACTGCCACCTTAATTAAAAACCCCAATTTCCATGAAAAAACCAAAACTTTTTTACTTGAGTTTTTTCTCTCTCAGTGTTTTATCATCTAAACTGTGTTTTTATTTTATATATTATGATTTACTATTTTTGATGTATCAAAATTCACATAATGCTATAGTGAAAAATGTGTCAATTCACTTGTGTTAATTATTATTTTAATTTTAAAATATAAATCAAGAAAATTAAGATTTTTTTTTTTACTTAAGAATGGTGTGATATTGAGATAATAACTCATAGCCCAAAATGCGAGTATAGTTTTTTTTTAACCAAAAGTAATACATACTTCCTATTCACTTATATTTAAAAACTATACTGCTATCATTAAAATGTGTTCGAAGCCTCAGCGTACAACACCAGGAGTGCAAAACTCTTCAAGCATGCGTGTACAACAGGTTGCATAGGAGGTAGGCGTATGGCGCTACACAACTCGACATCTTGGAGCACGGCAGCAGAACATACCACAATAATAGTAAACAACACACCAGTCCATCTAGAAATGCGAATACGTTCTGAGGGTCATCATTAACGGTTTACATCAAATAAAGTTCTTAATATTAATACATATGCAGTGCCATGCACCTGTGTCTTATGCAACCTGTTGTAAAAGCATGCTTGCAAAGCTTTGCTCTCCCTTCTCTGTACTCCTAAACTTTGAACACAATTTAATGATATTAGCATAGTTTTTCGAGTGTAAGTGTATTGAGATTTTCTATTACTCTTGGTTCAAAAAAGCTATAGGTGCAGCTTGGGCTATAAGCTCTTGAACATTCTGTGTAAATAAAAAAAAAATTCACCCGACTGGGATTTGAACGTTGAGTCACTGATAATCGAGTTTATGTCAAGAGTACCGTCTCTAGAACGTAGTACTATGGTAGTGAAACTTAACCTGAGTAGGTTTACTCATTGATATTCTACTAAATTATGTTTGTTTTCCAGAGATTCCTGCCCCTACAACAACCAGTACTACCACCTCAACGTACGTGACGCTTCCAGCCATACAGGGCAAGAAAGGTAAGAACTGTAAAGAATTCCTTCTCAATTATTAACAATACTCTTGGTAATAAAAACCTACGACGCACATTTGTTACAGGTAGATATAAAGGTTCGACCGTAAGTGTAGTTACAATCACTGATGTCAAAACCATGATTTAAAAAAAAAAATCCCTCAATTCCCCCCTCCCCACCCCAAAATTAAGAGTATTTGTCAATCAGAATTTATATGATTTTTTTTTTTAAATTTAAATTAAAGTTTAACCAAAACTGAAGCATCCCATTTTAGAAATGATCAAACTATTTTATAAAAGTCTAAAAAAAAGATCAATTTACCAATATATTTTTCCTGAGAACGTATCCGAAATTTTCAGGTATAGTTTTCAGTTTTAGAATAACAATATTGGTGGTCGCATTGCATAATGCATCTGGTTCACTCAATTTAATATTAAGGTAGATTTTTGTACACCATCGGAGAACGTTTTCAATGGTTTCCTTCTTTAATTAATTAAGTAAGCCACCGAAAATTATCACCTACATTTTTTATTGGTTTTAAGGACCCTAGCACCAGTTATGATGCAGTCCAAACGTTATTTAAAAATTAATAATCCTATCATCCGCTTGAATATATGTCAAAGCAAAAAAAAACCACCTGTGATCACTTTATAATGTTTTATTAAGTACTATACTTATGGCCAGTGATTACTTAAAATGTTTCTGGTTTTGGAAATAAACAAATAGCTGGTCACCTGTTTTCTATAATTCATATTTACAGAATTTGAAAAAGAGAAATAAATGTTACCTGAGAGTACATCCTAATATTTATTTAACAAAGTAAAAGCTTTTGCCAAGATTAAACATTTTGTTTTTGTTTTGATTATTTATGTCTTATAATCAAGCAGTAAAAGGCCTATTGTTATGAATATACTTAGTTACGTTATGGCATTAGCATTTCATTGCATCGCATTGCCACCAATATACACAAAAATATGACCAAGGTACACAACCTGAGGTCAGCCCAGGAACACACTATGAATTTGGTATGTAGATTATCATTAATATTAACACCACGTCTTCGGCCGGGGTTCAATCCCAGGTCCTGGCACAGATTTATCTGATTACCAAACCCTTCCTTCACCTCTGACAAGACATCTTGTGAATGTGGGGAATACCAGGCCTCCACCGTGGTTCGGATTCCACGTTAAACTGTAGGTCCTTCATTTCATCTCACAATCACCCTACCATTACACATTAGCGTAAGTGCGTATAAACCGAACGGGTAGTAAGAGGCCGTGCTAATAATAATAATAATAATAACACCGCGTCTTACTACCAATTTGGGTTATACGCACTTACGTTAATGTGTAATGTTAGGGTGATTGTGAGATGAAATGGAAGACCTACATTTTAACGTGGGATCTGAACCACGGTGGAGTCCTGGCATACTCCACATTCACAAGTTGTAATTAATATACGTCTTTTCAGAGGTGAAGGAAAGGTTTGGCAATCAGATAAATCTGTGCCGAGACCGAAGATTGAACCCCAGACCCCAGCACATAAGTCCGACACTCTACCCCTAGACCGCTAGGTCACTTTGAATAACTAATGTATACAGTTCTACCTACCAAACTACTAAATAAATCTTAATGTATTCGTGCTCAGGACAATATGAGTTCGCTCTTTACAAGAAGTGAGCATTAGTCTGAAAATCAATTTGTGATAATCAAATTATACATCACTGAGGGAAACTTAACACACCAGATAATTCAGCTGAATTCCGAATCTTGGAACTTCACCCCCACAAGTAATCTAATATAGTGAGTCGAGCACCTTATACCATGTGAATACTTGTACAGATGACTAGTAGTCATTTCGCTACGTGTTGTACGCGAGATAACGGTTCGTGTTTAAGGTCAAAGTTTAACACTCTCGTTATGACTTGATTACATGACCCATTCGTTCACAATGGTGTTCGCACGGGTTTTAAGTTTTCATGAGTTACTATGGAGTAACACGCAAATTGCAACTAGCTTATTTTAAGAGCCCGTATCAACAAACGTATAGCGCGTTACAAGTTTAGGTTTTAATGTAATACTACTTAGTACCGCTTCATACTACCCGTTTGGATTATACGCTTCAATACTAATTACCCTAATAGGTCCGGAATTGGGAAGTCNGCATTTGCGTGTAGGGAAAGTGTAGAACTATTTAGGAAAATCAACCTCCGTTCACCCGAGCGAGATTTTAACTTCATTCTCCCCGTCCTCGGTAGTCTAGCTCAACATTAAACTAGCGCGTTAGCTAACTACGCCACTGAGGCAGGTAACAAATTTAAGTAAAGTAAGACTCTGATAAGAAATTATTTTTAAATATACCACTTTCTTTATACTTTTATTTTTGACGTCAACATTGATAACATTTAACTATAGTGAAAGTGTTATTTTAATCCATTTTTTTAGAATGGGCCTAATCATCCCTTTTTGTCTTATAGGGCATCGACAATCTTTTGTTTGCCGATATTGCAATCTTTTGGTTTATTTTATATAAAAAACGCAATAATATTTCACAAAAGAGGACATATGAACTTTTTAATATACACAATTGTTTGTTCATTAAGTTCTTAGAAAAATATTTATAAATATAAACAAAATATAATAGTCTTAAAACTTGGAAAAAACATGAAAATGGTGTGGAAAATATCTTTAAAGGGGAAGGTGGAGGTAGAAGTTAGATTAATGTTTTAGACCTATTTTTTTTAGAATCCAAAATTCTCAACTTTGAGCATAAACTTTAAATAAGTTATAATAATTATTTCAAAACTAGTACAAAGTTATTCAAATGCTATCATTTTGTATATTTATTTTCATATTTTCCATGAAGAGTAAGTAACAGCTATTAATATCATTTATATTTTAACTTATACTTTATAATAATATAATTTATATAACAATTAATAATATAATATAGTATAGTAAAAAATATAATGTTTGTATATAAATCAAAATATAAGATTATTTGATTTGTACACAAACATTAATATTAATTATTATTATTTTTATTATTATTATTATTAGTAGTAGTAGTAGTAGTAGTAGTAGTAGTACCACGTCTTACTAACCGTTCGGTTATACGCACTTACGCTAATGTGTAATGGTAGGGTGATTGTGAGATGAATTGGAGGACCTACAGTTAAACGTGGAATCCGAACCACGGTGGAGGCCTGGCATTCCCCACATTCACAAGATGTCTTGTCAGAGGTTGAAGGAAGGGTTTGGTAATCAGATAAATCTGTGCCGGGACCGTTGATTGAACCCCGGACCCCCAGCACAGAGGTCTGACACGTTACCCCTAGATCACTAGGTCACCCAATTACGTTTATAGAATAAGGCTAACAAAGGGAGATTTTTATATTAAATGTAAGCTCATTTTTCTGGAGGAATAATGGTGAATCGTTTAGAATGAAACGCCGCTAGTACCACCCAACTGAGACATCAACACCAATCTTCTCCTTACCAACATTACTAACTAAAGTGAGAGTTACGTGTGTTATATCATTTCACCACCTATGTGGCAGGTATTGAAACTGTATATAATAAAGTAAAACTAAAGATCACATGACTTGACTCATGAATACTTTATAAAATATTAATAAGTTAAATCTTTTATCTGGCAGAGAAAAAAACTTTATTTAGTAGCAGTCAAATTATCGTGTAACCTTTTTTATGTAATTTCCTTTATTATTATTATTATTATTAGCACCGCGTCTTACTACCCGTTAGGGTTATACTCACTTACGCTAATGTGTAATGGTAGGGTGATTGTGAGATGAAATGAAGGACCTACAGTTTAACGTGGAATCCGAACCACGGTGGAGACCTGGCATTCCTCACATTCACAAGATGTCTTGTCAGAGGTGAAGGAAGGGTTTAGTAATCAGATAAATCTTTGCCGGGAGCGAGGATTGAAACCCGGCCGCCAGCATAGAAGTCTGACTAATTTCCTTTAGAATATAATTGAAGTCAGAATATTGAAACAAATTTAATAATATATTATAATATAAATATAACAATTTTGATATTTAAACATTCTTAAAAGAAAAAGATAAACAACTAATTTATCAATTTTTGGTTGTAGTCAAGTGAAGAATTGATAAAACCGTACATTATTGCGATTCTTGGTTAATATCCTATCTGATAGAACAGTTTTTTTTTATCATATTAAAAACCACCTTACATTTCTGGATGTGATAGTTTAAAAGTAAGATACTATAATACACACTTATAATTATTAAATAATATTTAATTTTTTAAGCACCGTGTCTTACTACACATTCGGTTTGTAAGATTATATATTGATAATTCTAATTTGTTTGGAAAGAGAAAGATTGAATTTGGAATAATTGTATCCACATTATTATGTAGGGAGAGTGTAAGACTATTTAGGAAATCTACCCTCAGTAAACAGTAATAATAATATTTAGCACCGCGTCTTACTACCCGTTCGGGTTATATGCTTTAAGTACTAATTACTCTAATGGATTAGGAATTGGGAAGGTTGAACTAGAGGAAGCGAACCCAAATTTTCGTGGAGGGAGAGTAGAAGACCATTTAGGAAAAACCACCCCCAGTTCACCCGACCGAGATTCGAACCTCGATCTCCCCCGTCCTCAGCAGTCGAGCTCAACACGACAAGCGCGTTAGCCAACTACGCCACCGAGGCGGGTTACCCTCAGTAAACCCGACCCCAACATCAATAGTATAGTCTATTGTAAGAGAGATGTCCTATATTTAGACTATGAGGCCACCGCAGATTTATTAAACCTATTTGTATATTTAAAATTTAGCACAATACTTATGAATTGTTTATTCTGAGGGGTAGCCTAGAAGATGAGCAAGCCTTATAACGCAATGAAGGGGTGATAAACCACCGTTATAAATTATCCCCGTTGGAAAGAATTTCTCATCCCATTCAGACGATATTTGAACATCTGCACTGGCTTGTTCCCTCCCATCTCCTTCATTGTCAAGACAATTACGAGACTGATATTTTAAGACACGTTACCATCGATAATAAATGTATATTTTCTACATACGTGTAATAATGGTACACGATTTATACATTGATCTAGACCAAGAGTACTTATGATGGGATGTAGGGTCGTGACAAAAGGTAATTGTTCTTTGCAATTTATATAACAAGACATTTTATTCGCTGAAATAAATAATATATTTCTCTAGTATAAATAAAGAGTTTAATTTTTTTTCCGTGGTGATATCAACCGGTGTTGAATATCTGTCATGAACGTAGCAGCATCAGATGAGATAATTTTTAAAAGAAGAGAAAAAGTTGTCAATAAATTCCAGGACATCCTTGACAGATATTCAACAACTGTTAATATTACTTTGTGAAGAAAATTAAAATCTTTGTATTTATTGGAAACATATTTAATTTAATTTTACAAAATATATTTTTGCTATATAAAATTATAAAACACCCTTAACTAGCAATGTCTACCATCCCACCTTAAATTGGGTATCTCGAACCACTCATATAAACAAGTGTCAAAAATAAAGGGGGTTGAGACAAAATAAAATCAGTCCTAACTTATCTGGTTAAACGGTTCGGTTTCGAATACTAGCCGGGTTAAATGAATCAGTTCCTAATAAATGTTAGCTCACTCTTTATTCAATAAAATGAAGGTTCATTTCTTATTCAACTATATTTTCTTGTTATCTACCTTACTGGTGTGCTTATGTTGGGTAATAGGATAATGTGCACTAGAAATATAAATACAAATTTATTAAAATTTAAACAGTATTTTTATGAGGGATGTTTTCAAAATTTGTTAATAAGAACCAAGAAAGTTTGTGGAAAGTGTACTACGACCCCAAGGAATTCCTGTCCTTTCTTTCCAAGAGATAATATATAAAATGCCACAATTTTTTCAATCCAATATTTCAAAAACACTAGATTTTAATATTTTATAGTAAAAAAAACATCAATTCTATTTATCCATTTATATATTTTTACTATACAAAAGTTCCCAATTTTTTTTTTCGTTGGGGAATATTTTTTTTTTATATAAGTGAAGAGGATATTTTTTTCTAACAAAAGTGTTATTTAACGTTTTATTCTATTAAGGGTGGGCGAAGAAGGTAATTAATAGAAAACACAGGGGGGAACTACCTTAGTACGGAAACTACCCCAGTAAGAGATTCAAATCTCGATCTTCCCATAATAGACAATTTTTTCTATGGCAAGAAAGATATCTTATATTGCGAGAAAGAATTAAGCTTAAAAATTTTTTTAGTTTAATTCCAAGAATGAGTTTACATCTGAAGACAATTGCCTTTGCTTCGAGATTAAACATATCTAGAAGTAATTGAGGGTAATTAGCTCATTGTTTATTCAGGAATAACTCTCTTCCAGAACCTAGCTATTCTTTTTCTTTTTAACAACAAAGGCTACTTTAAATCGTCTTGAAATGAAATTGTGTGCCGAAGCTAAGAAGATTACACCCTTTCTACAACCACCCATCCGCAGTAAGCCATTTAAACTCAAGTTTTCTCTCTAATAAACTGAGAGCAGAATTATCAACTACTTTTAACAGCATTTAGACAGACGTAATTAGTTCCCCTTGCTGCTTTCCTTTTTAACCATATGCCCCACAAAATATCCAGCCCCTGTTCCTCAAACCCCCTTTTGTGGGTTGAGGTACCATTTACAATGGAAGAACAATGATTTACAAAGTGTCGAGAGTTATTTAATTATAAAACTCGCATGGGTGGCTTGTTCCTTTTCAAGAAAACGTATAATATGTTTTATTTTAATTGTCTCCTTATTCTCATATAAGATACATATCTTTCATATTCTTTTAGTTATGTTTCTTTCCAACGTAATCAACAAACTTTTTAAACACTGGAGTAGAATAAGTTTAGAGTATTTGTGTTAAGGGAACGAAATAACTTTTATTCTACCCATTTTTTAAAAATCTTAGGTGACCTGGTGGTCTAGGGGTAAGGTGTCAGACTTCTATGCTGGCGGCCAGGGTTCGATCCCCGGTCCCGGCAAAGATTTATCTGATTACCAAACCCTTCCTTCACCTCTGACAAGACATCTTGTGAATGTGGGGAATGCCAGGCCTCCACAGTGGTTCGGATTCCACGTTAAACTGTAGGTCCTCCAATTCATCTCACAATCACCCTACCATTACACATTAGCGTAAGTGCGTATAACCCGAATGGGTAGTAAGACGCGGTGCTAACAACAATAATAATAATAATGATTTAAATCCTAAATACCGTAAAAGGATGGACGACGAAAATATTATCAATGGCTTAATACATATTTTAAGATAGTTGTATTAAAAATCTATAATATTTTTAAGGATTTCTCATACTAAGAATATAAACTTCCCTTTATTTTTATTTTTATGAAATTGAAAAGAAAACCTATTTTAAATCCCTAATTGCTACTTTTGTCAATTTAATTTGTATTTAAATATACTCGTACACAAATAAAATACGTACCTATAAAATTAATTCTTCTACTATACAAATCCATTTTCCTGTCTCTTCATAAAAATGTATTTAAATACGAAAATCTTATATATAGTTAGTTGTGCTTTTTTATGTAAAAAAAATAATTTAATTTGAAAAATTATGAGTTCTTTTCAAAATATATGTAAAATAAATGTTTGATATAGTTATGCTCGAAAACCTATATCAGAAACAAAAAATTGCATTCACTCTTATAAAACATATAAAATATTTTAAAAATAGTTTCCAATATAAATATATTTGTTTATTCAATATCAAGATATACGCTAGATAAACTTTATCTATAAAATATTTATTAAAATGACTCGAACCGTTTAATTATCAATGATATTTTGTTATATCTTAATATGAATAAGTTAAACTAAATTGTTAACTAATGAAATTCATCAATTAGTTCTAAACTCAAGTAAACACAAAGAAAGATTATACAACCTATATTAAAGGTGTTTTATTATGTATTTCATGTTTGTTACTGGAAACTATAATATGTTTTTAATTTAAAAGTTACACTTTTAGTAAATATGGGTGTAGTTTATTTCATGTCTTAAAAAACTTTTCAAAATAAACATAGAACATTAACTAAAATGTTTCATATAAATTACGAATTACTAAAGGGAATGGTTATAGTAAAATTAAAACATATTATATTGTTTCAAAGGCCTATTTGTTTTAATAATAAGAAATTTTAATAATATTTGTAAAATATAATGATACAAAAATCATCCATCTATAAGTAATCTAATTAATAAGCAATCTCATAGCGTCATCACGGTTCTGTGTTCTAGAAATATACAAAGGTAAAAGGAACCTTAACATCCGCTATTTGGTAAATTGAGACTAGAGGTAAAAGGGTTGTTAGAGGTGGAAGTAGATGGTTTTGGAAGCACAAACCCGTGTTCTTGAACAGATCAATAAATGGTTTACCCCTTGTGTATTGTGCTGTATAGAAAATCACCCTCAGAACGGTAAATATACGCTTTCAGAGCGAAACCTGTACTCTTAAGTTGGGGATGTAAGGAATTCTATAAAATACAGGTGTGTTTTGAGATATCTTTTTTATTACAAAACACATAATTTGGTCAAAATAAATCAAATATTACTTCTATACAAATATAGAGTTTAATTTTCTTCGTATGGCGATTACAACCATTATTGAATAACTTTCATGAGCATAATTGCATTATCCAACTAACGTTTTAAATGTAGAGAAGAGGTTGTCATTTAATTCCAGGACACCGTTAACATATATTAAACAACTGTTGATATCACCATGGGAATAAGATTAAGCTCTATGTCTGTATTTGACAAAAAAATTCTATAAATGTTCACGTCCCATAGATATCCACCTTAAATAAAATTTTCATTACCTAAGACAAACGTATGCTATAGAGTAAATACACACGGCTCTAATTGTATTTAAACCATACACTAATTTTAATGGTAACACCTTATGATAGCATTAAATAGTTAAGGGTATTCTTGAAGAATTTAACATTACACTTTATATTAAAAGTCCTTAAGATTGTATTTTATTAAAATCAAATACTGTCAAAAGCATATAAACTTTGAGGTTTATATTATATTAATGACCTAATTTAATTTTTTAATGTATAATTTAATAGCCAAATAAATGAGTAAATACTATAATTTTAGGATTAAATGCATTTTATTATACGCAGAATTAAAATAAACATAGTTTTTTATTCAATTCTAACACTACACAACTTCTAGCCATACAGCTATTTTTATAATCATCGCTATAGATATTTTGACCACTTGCAGTATTACTGTTGGCTAATACCGCGTCTTACTACCTGTTAACGTAATAATCGTTTATTTTTATTACTATGATGGAATAAGGACGTGGAAGGGAGCATTTTAAAAGTAGACTACCTGTAAACGTATAAAAGGAGAATGGAAAAACAAATAGGAAAAAAAAAAAATCTCGAAAGACATGACCAGATTTCTAAACCGTATCTCCCTGACTTAGGCAGTGTTGGAAGTTTAATTGACTATTTTATTAGTAATTAGGTATATACATATAATACATATACTTAGTAAAACAAATTCACCCATATTTTAATTAAAGTTTGTTATTTTAAATCTTATTAGACCCAACTAATAAATTTGAATTTCTGATCAAATATCTTGTATTTTTTTAAAATTACAATAATTTACACTTATCTACATTTTACCAGGTTTCAAGTATTATGTTTGACTATAATCTATAACCCTGGCGTTAAATCATTTTTTATAGCACCACATCTAACTAACCGTTCAGGTTTTACGCTTATGTACAAATTACGTTAATCGTTTTAGGTATGAGGAAAGCTGTATTTATATATAGTGTACCAGCCTTTGCTTGGAAGAAAAGTAGCAATACTATTTAGAAACAAATCCTTTTTAGCACACCCAACCATGATTCGAACCCTGATATCTCCCTCAGCGGCAGTCCAGTCTATTGCGAGACGATGCGTGATGCCTTAGAACATGCAAGTACTGAGGTTGTTGAAAGTAACTATTATTTCACTACACAAGTTTCTTTTATAAATAGTTTACAGTAATATTTAAAACAAGTGACGCCTGACATAAATGACTTAGTCTACAAGCAGTACATTTCTGTATTAAGGCACACATATATTCCATTCACCATAGGAATTGACTTTTGAAAGGCCTTTTTCCCTACTATAAATCTACTCTATAGTAGGATATTGGTTGGAAAAAAGACCTTTCAGAGAGTAATTCCTACCGTGAATGGAATATATGTTATATCTATTGTAATAAACATTTTTGTAATAGAGCATGAAAAATGCGTCAGTATTTTATCGTCGAATTTTTAATTTAATTATGTAAATCATTATTATTACTTAATACAATAAGATAAAACCCGCCAATTAATCTACTGTGTCCAGGTATATTGTTTGAATACAAGGTGTCTCACCAATAAACACCGTTGAGAATGATAATTAATCAAAAGTATTTAATTATTTTATCCACTATAAATATTAAATTATAAAAACTTTTAAATCAAATATAAATTTAATTGAAATTGAGCTAAAAAAATAGTTTAATACCAAGCTCAGAAAAAAAAATTATTATCTATTTACTGTATTTTTAATGGTCTACGTATTACGACACTGCTAGGCTATGGATGGATGCAGAAGATTACAAACTTACTTGGACCATCTGGGTGCAGCACAACTAAGCAACTTGTTATCTCATGTGTACATACAAGGGCTGACAAATTTTTTTTTTAAGATTTCGAGCCTAATATGTCGATAATATTTGTTGAAATTATTTCGCTTGGCCATAAGACTATTTAATATAAAATTGATTATTGTGGAAGTCCCTCATTATTATTAAGTATTATCAAAGTGTTGTCATTATTATCACACTAAACATATTAATAAACATTTTTTACAAGAATAGAGAACACAATATTTACCACATTTTAGGAAACAAATATGGTTTTCCTTTTCTTATAAATAATATATATTTTAATGACATGCAATTTGAATAAGTACTTCATTGAGCGAAAATATATATATATATATATATATATATATATAAATTTAACAGCATTATATGAGCAATTATAAGTATGCCATAAAATAATTTGAACTATTTAGTAGTTTTATTGAAATTAGGGGTTATAATGAAAACATTTTTCTCTTCTGAGTTGAGTTCGAGTGAAAACGTTGAGTTTTATTTTGTAAGAAATATTTTATTTTGGATTTCTAACATATTTTTAATGCGTAAATTATATAAAAAAAGAGGTGACCTGGCGGTCTAGGGGTAAGGAGTCAGACTTCTATGCTGGCGGCCGGGGCACAATCCTCGGTCCCAGCATAGATTTATCTGATTACCAAACCCTTCCTTTCACCTCTGACAAGACATCTTGTGAATGTGAGGAATGCCAGACCTCCACCGTGGTTCGGATTCCACGTTAAACTGTAGGTCCTTCCATTTCATCTCACAATCACCCTACCATTACACATTAGCCTAAGTGCGTATAATCCGAACGGGTAGTAAGACGCGGTGCTAAAGTTATTAATAATAATAAAATATAAAAAATAATGGTGCAAGAGTTTTGTTTTTGTGTTAAAAAATATGACAAACAATAGTATGTTTTAATTCGTTTATTAAAGTCATACGAGCTAAATAATTATTTTTAGAAAATAAATGGGAATACTTAAGGTATATGCGTTATATAAAATAATATATTAAAATTAAATTAATAAAATAAAACCAAAAACTTTTTAGATAAAAATAAATATAAAAAGCTAAGTACTCAATATATTTTGGGATCTTGGAAAAAAAATTGCTCTCTTTTCAAACCAATAATAAAATTTGACCTGAACTCAAATTTTTAACTACTCACGCATATCCCTAATCTAAATCATCAAAACCGCAACACAGACAAGGTATATACCAGACCCACAGTCATACGGTAGTTACGCTGCCCTCCTTAAGCCAGGTTGAGTTCTTGGGCACTAGGGGAGTGTTAGTTGCAGTACTCATTGATAACTGCACTTCCAAATTAAACAACTCACTTCCTAATTTGTGGTTGTAAAGGGGTGACAGTCCGAACACAATAGCTCAAGAACTTAAAATACCGCCCCATCTCCTCTCAAATCACACCCTTATCCCATTTAAAAAATGATCAAAACCTTTTTTGAAGATAATCTAAAATTGTTTACAACAAGACAATGTGCATATATTCGATAAAAAAAACCTGTTGTAGTCTATGTTTTTGGTGTAATATGCCGTCTGAGTAGGTTCATTTGTTGGACTAGTTTATAGGAGGGGTGCTGCCACTACCTGAACCTAGATTCTGGAAAGCTGGTTGATTATCATAAGAAGGAGATTTTTTATGTTATCTAGGGGGAAAAAAATCCTTGAAATGAACTGTTTATGTTATGCCTGTTTGATAGTGACGATTTCATTTAGGTCTGCACCTAGGAATATCCATGTTGTAGAACTCAATCTCTCCAAATGAGAGCAGACATTTTAACCTGGAAGTTGTTGGTCTAGCGTAAGCCTATACCTCGTCTGTGTACGGGGGGATGAAAACAGCTTTGGACAACTGAGAAAATCTGCTATCGTGACATATTAGTACCGAAAGTTCACCGGCCCCGGGCTACAAACTATTAATCACGGTCCTTAAAGGACGTCTACTGACAGTTGTTTATTGTTGTTTCAGGTCGCAACAAGAGCAAGAACCTAAAGGACCGTCTCTCAGAAAATCAGGTCCTCAGTGACTTCGGCCTGGAAGAGTGGAAAGACTTGGGTACGTTCGTCACACTTCGACTATTTCCGACGATATTTAGATAGTGTCGATATAAGCTCTAACGAAATTTTTGCCAATTTATCTGTTAATAAAGGAAAATAAAAATTATACATATCTGTAATTAAAATGATGTATATTTTATTTAGTTATTTGAATACATTTTAGTGGAAGGAACGGGTCTTCTTGAGGGTAGTGATTAGTATTAACTACATTGAGGTGGATAGAACTAGCCCAAGATAAAGAAATTGTTTAATGAGGTGGACTGGATATAACTAACTCAAGATAGGTGTAGGTTGCTATGACAGAACTTGCTGAAAATATATATACGTGTTCGCGTGCGCGCGCTAGCATGTGTGTGTGTGTGTGTGTTATGTAGTTTGATAATATTAGCAAGAAAATTTAAATTCCTTAGTGCCATAGATAAACTATGTAAGTAAAATACTACACTGCGATTAATCATTTATCTTAAGGTGAAAATGTGCTAATTAAACATCAACGATATAATGTTCATATTCTTTTACAGACTACAATGACCAGGACTACCCTTTGCCCTCGATGGGGCCGTACCCTGCCCGGCAGCCCCCGGGATCTTACGGCAGGGCGGAGAGGACTACCACACCCCATGACGTCACATCATGGATTTGCGTGTGGCTCCTTTGCTGGTTATTGCTCCAGTGCTATAGCTGATCGGCGCATAATGTACCATGCTATCAGTGACTGTGCGTCTACCATGCCTGTTATTGCACCATGGCTTAAACTCATCCATAATTTAAAAAAAAATGAACGCTAGTTTATGAGGAGACTTATTTTTATTTTTGGACAAAAAAAAGGTAGTGTTTCTAATGTATAATAAGAACAGATGGCCAAAATCATTTTAATATCCATGGCTTCGCGTATGACATCCCTTCTACTTCAAAGAAATTGAAAGTTACTGATTAAATAAAAATAATCAAGTTATATTTATCTACCCAAATCTAACTGCCCTTGTAGGGTTATTATTTATAAGAAATAAAAAAAAAATTAACTAAAACTTTTGAGATATTTCAAATGTAACAATAATATTCTGAAATGACTATAAAATGTATGTTTAAAAATAATATAATTTTTAAGGTAATACAATATTGAAACTAAAACATTGTTTAGGTAAAATATTATCGAATAAATAATATCTGCAGTGGATCGTAATCAAAGAATTCATGTGAATTGGTTGGTGAATAATTATGTTCCACGTCAAATAAATCGCTTCATGTAACATAATAATCTCGAGACGCATGCATAATGGTACTTAGTGACATTATGTGCATAGTGAAATCAGGTCACGTGTTTATAATAACAGGTTAGGCCTTGATAATGTGCTATTAAATCAGAGAAGACTAGGCTAAATATAATGTAAATAATAAACAAAATTGTATTCGTTAAATATGACTGTTTAGAAGGTTTATTTTATACTTAAATTATCACGTGTTATGTAGGGCGCGTTATATTTAATTTGAAGTTTGAACTTAAATCATTACGTCGGCGAGGAAATATATATGGAATAAAGTTAATGATATACATAATTTATTTCGCCTTTATCTTTAGATAAACATTTATTAAAAACTGATTTGTTAAAAATCATACTTTGTATGATACATATTATAGAAACACTACACCAAAGATAATAAATGAAATAATATACACTGTTACTTACTATTTGACGATAGGAAATAGGAACATTGTTACAGAAAAATTGAGAAAAGAGAAAATTGGTTGTCCATCAAAGAGAATAAGAATCAAATTCATTTTCAAACACCTGGATTAAAAAGTATATATAGGCCTTTTCGTTTATAGCTCATAAACCATTGATTTCATAAAAAATATATTAATTCAAAAATTTGTATCTTTAATAGTACTACAACTTTAAAAGTATAAGTTATTTCGTAACACAAAGAGATGAGGAGAAATTATGAAAATTGGAAAAATTTACCTTATGCTAAGAAGGCCTACCCTCAAAGTACTTTTAATGATATAATGATAATTTCCATCTAATTAATAATGATAAACCATTTCTAGTTATAAATACATTTCTCTCTCCTAGCTGTATCAAGAAAGTTAAAATAGACTGATGGATTTTGGCTATCTTATAATAGTATTTATTTGATAAAATTATCATTTCTTAAAAACCTTAAGTGACGTAACTAAGGAGGACTTAAGTACATTTCCCCCCTGATCACGTTCTGAGGGGGAGGAGGCAAGGAGTGGTATTAGAATTTTCTTTTCAACGATCATCATAATCATGATTATCGGCCAGTAACAATGAAAAATCTTTATTAGTTTCAACCATTGTTTGCGTGGCTTAAAATTTGTTAGTATACCCACTATAGTCTAACCAACAAGCCTCTATTAAATAGTTTTGTAGTTTTGTGGACGATAGAAAAATAAGCGCATACCATTTATAAGCCAGTCTTTAATTTAATAAAATATACGATGTTTTGATATATCATATTATGACTCTGTTTAGAAACAATAAATTTAAAAAGAGCGATAAAGTTCAATCTGAAATATTGTTCAGTTATTATATTCATTAAATTTTAATCTTATAGGTTACTTAATATCGCTTTTCTAAGGTTGGGACCGATAATAATCTTTATTTTGTATTTCCGTCTCATAAAAACTTGTCAACTTATTTTACAGATATATATATATATATAATATGTATATGCACACACACACACACACACACACACACACACATATATATATATATATAT
>CABFVX010000235.1:45224-79797 GCA_902151425.1 Timema shepardi | reverse complement strand
GCAAAAAAAAAAGTTCCGGAATCCCTGTAAAACATTTAATAAAATCTACTACCAAGACCCATATGTACAGCAAATTGCAAAACACTGTCCTCAAATGACGTCATGACATCATAGTTACAAACCGCATTCGTCGGAAGGTATTCTAGGTCAAATAGAACTAAACTTGTTTTTTTAATTTTAATTCACAGCCAAGTTCAAGCTTCAAATTAGGTAGAATACACTCTATAAATATTTTCATTTGGTTGGTGCTATGGTATACGTTGAGAATTTCTGATTCAAAATGTATGTTTGCATACATTGCGGTCAATATCATCTCAAAAAATAAATATAAGTACATTTAGGATTATCCAAATAAAGCTATATCAGAGTGTAGGTGAAATGTTTTCATTTTTGTTACATTAACATAAATGTCTAAAGTATTTAAATACAATTATTATAATGCTTCAATAAACGATTATGTGTGCATGAATTTTGTTTATTAATTTTAGTTTACGTTGTGTTTACGTTGTATTCAAATCATTTTTAAATTTAAATTATAACTACCCACAGAGTATATATAAATTTACCCTTTGTTTGTGTGTTTTAAACACAATAATTAATATATGATTAATTATCAAAGAATATTATAAAAAAATTGGTTATACAAAAATTGAACAAAAATATTTAATTTATTTCTGAAATAGATATTTTTATTAGAACTGTGATATTTTGAATAAATGTTTGTAAAATTTTACCCTATATAATGTAAAAAATTACCAAAAGAAATACAATGAATATAAGTATTTATTTATTAACATATAAATTTATATATTATTATTGTTCATTTTAGAATGTGTGTCAGTTTAAAATTGGCATTACATGTTTAATAAGTGTTTATTATAAAATTGCCAGAAAAAATTTGTTAAATAATTATTTCCATTTCATTTTGTAAATACACCATGTATGATGTAAAATAAACCATTTTAAAAATAAGTTCTGAATAATTAATAGTATTTTATACCCCTATCCTATCTATGGGCAAGATCGCTAAGGTGTCATTAGGATATAGTCGTGTTTTCCGCACACCAATAGTGTCATGGTTTAAATTCTGGTCAAGTGTAAAAATAAGAGGTTATTTTTAAATATTTCCCACTCAACCTCTCGCCAATGATGGTACCCATATTCCAAACTGAGCCTTCTCCCTACCCTTACTTCAAAAGTGAAAATAAGCCGATAGAATGTCAGTGTATTAAAACTTGGTACAGATATACGAACAAAAAAGCATGTATTTATTAAAAACTAACATTCCATTTAAGATTAAACTTTAACTGAGTAGTTGTTAAATTACTTTAATTGTACCTAAGAGGAGATTATAAACCTTAGTAACTAAACCTGACGTAACTTCAGCTCTGCTACCTGTGCTATTATAACTATCGTAATCAACAGTTGCTTAATTAACTATATTTTATAAAACCCAACTTCTCTTTGACTCGCGGTTTAATGTGATATTATAGTTTTATAAATGGATTTCTGGTGATGGGAAAATTATAACTTGAATCCTGACTGGGTGAATTGAGTATAATTTATTTTAACACTGATTTCTACTAACCGTACGCGCTATACGATTATGTAGATCTACTATTTACGCCAATAGTTTTAGGGATTAAGAAGGCTCTATTTAGAGGATACGAATCCGCTTTTCCGTGGAGAAAGAGCTAAGCGGATAACAATTTCAGCACAACCGACCGAGATTTGAACCTATACTCCATTCACGGTAGGAATTATTCTCTGAAAGGTCATTTTTCCTACCAATATCCTACTATATAGTAAATTTATGGTAGGGAAAAAGGCCTTTCAGAAGTCAATTCCTACGGTGAATGGAATATATATATCCGCATCATCGGCATTCTAGTCCATTGCGAGAGTAGCGCCTTAGACCGTGCGACCACCGGAGCAGGTTTTAGTACATTCGTAGGTTGAATTGAATTGATGAGGCTACGTCCTTTACCTAAAGATCGTGTCAATATTCCAAGCTTCAATAATCACGTACAATTAATTTACAAGCGATAATATTTCTCCCGAATTATTCTTTTTTATGTACAGTTTGTCATTGTATTATTGGCCACATAAAGCCATTATAGAGTCGCTGGCGGCTCTAGAATCAATAATAGCTCAAAGTAGCCGGTGATATCCATTGGTCCATCACAGACTATTCTTAAAACTATTAGTGAAGAATTACTCTGAACACTGGACGATTCCTGAACAGCTCAACTGTATCACTAAGCAAAGGATCCTTGGATCGACTATCATGTTCAAGTATAACTATTAAATTAACGAATTTATTATATGATGCGGCTACATACATAGACTAAATATAATGTATATATATATATTTTAATGATTCGCAATTCATGACCCCTGGAAGTTATCAAACTTACCATTGAATTATTCCACTATGGTTATGTTTTTAATTTTTTATTAATCCCTGTGGCTTATGATAATTATTACTCTCGCGGAATAAGGATGAGGAAGGAAACCTTTTTAAAAGTAATCTACATGTATTTTCTTTGGAGGAAACTTGGATACCATTTAGGGAAAACAAACCTCAGTAGATACAACTGGGATTTAAACCTGGACCTACCAGTCATCAGTATGTCAGTCCAGCATGAGAGTGAAGATTTAGACTATTCGACCACTAAAACGGGTCACTATGTTATAGCTTTAGAGAAAAGGTAATAATAGTAATAATACATAGCTCCACGTCTTACTACCCGTTGGGGATATACTTATGAGTACTAGTTACGCTAATTTGCTAGAAATTGGGGATGTTGAAATATAGAGGAAGTGAACCCGCATTTTCATGGAAGAAGAGTGGAAAATCCCTCAGGAATAGCCACCCCCAATTTATCTAAGCGAGATTCGAACCTCAATATCCACGTCCTCGGCAGTTTAGATCAACATGAAACTAGTGGGTTAGATTACTACGCTGCCGAGGCGAGATCAATGGTGTATTCAGTTGAGTAGGAACTACTTAATTTCAGGGTAAACGGATAGAAAGATTAATCATACCAGCATTATATTTCTTCCAAACAAAATAATCTATAGAAAAAATTAAATAACTTATCATCGTAATATTTTTACAAAATGCATTAAATATGTTACCCGCTTCGGTGGCCAAATGATCTAACACGCTACTCTCGTGTTATACTAGACTGAAGATGAGGTTCGAATCTCTCTCGTGTATACAGAGGATGCTTTTTTCCAAAATGTTTTTCCACCTGACCTCCAAATACGGATATACTTCATCTAAATATATCCTTACATATCCTTAAAACCATTGGCGTAATTAGTACAAAATATAACCCAAACAGGCAGTAAAACTTCCTTCTAAAAAAAAAAATAGATATATATTTACCATAAATAAGTGATTCGATATGGTCTAGATTATAGATTATATTTAGCACCGCTTCTTACTACCCGTTCGGGTTATACGCTTTAAGTACGAATTACTCTAATGTATTAGGAATTGGGAAGGCAGTATTAGAGGAAGTAAACCCACATTTGCGTGGAAGGAGAGTGGAAAACCATTTAGGAAAATCCACCCCCAGTTCACCCGAACCGAGATTCGAACCTTGATCTCCCCGTCCTCAGCAATAGAGCTCAACACGACAAGCGCGTTAGCCAACTACGCCACCGAGGTCTAACGCAATTAAAGAATCTCATGAAAAGGGATTCACTTCTAAATAAGGTTCTTGTCACCAGAATGAGATTGAACCTTGGACACCCACCGAGATTAGCTTCAATAAAAGTGTTTTCCACACTCCAGTTTCCATCTTACCGTGTCACTCCTAAGAGAATAGCGGTTGTCGGATGGCTGAGGGAAGGAGAGAGGTAGGGGGGAACACAGTAAAACACTTTAAGTGCCCGTGGGCCATCGAGTTATTGGGTCACGCTTGCGTGGACCCTTCCGACACCAATGTTCGCTAGTGGAGGTATTTTAGTATGTATGTGTGTGTGTTTGTTTGTGTGTGTGTTTGCAACCTTTGACCCCCTAGCTCAATTAGCCCTAATGCACTACCCACACAGTATCCGTGTCCTCAAACACCAAACTATACGAACGTAAAAAATAAAAAAAAATAAAAATCTTCTCTCTGTAATAAATAACACAAAGTCACCTAATACATCATACTAATTTTGCTTCTTAAGGGATACTTTTTTAGGTATAAAATTTCCCACCCCCTAAAAAAAAGTTTTTCTACTACCCGTATGGCACATATATATTAAGGAAAGCCACACTTTTACAACTGCTCTAAATTATAATCCAGATAACCCTACTACCGACAAGCAAAAACAACCTGAGATGTAAAAACGCTATGAGATATTTTATTTTATGATAAAATCTTATAAATATTAATAAAATATTCTAATAAATTTTATCTGTAAGACAGTTTTTTAATGAAATAAAATATAGAAATGTATTTATACAATTAATGGATTTTAAGTTTTAGAGTTAAAGGGGGAGATATGTGTCTATAAATATAGTTTTTTTAAAGTAAATATATTTTTAAGTAATAGATATTATATGATTATTCAAATATTATAAAACATATACACAATTTTCCAATAGTAAAATCTATTTTAGATTTAAGTGCAGACTAATTACATGTTTTGTCATTAAATGATGCTCTACTGTGATTTTATTAAGTTAGTGAGTCAAAACGATTACTTAATTCAATAACATCTAAAACGTGTGTCTTAATATTATAATACATGCTTACAAGCTTTGTGATATATGAAGGAGAAAATCTTTTAAAATATATGTAGTAAAATGATTACTATAATCATTCTAGTTTGGTTTAAAAAGGCATCACTCTGTCAATAGATTGGACTGCTGTTGACGTGGAAATCAAAGTTCGAATCCTAGACGGGTGTAATGTGGGTGCTTTACATTAAATGGATTACCTCTCGTATCTCAAAGCTAGTGTGGTTCATCTATTCTAAGTTCTAATTTTCACTTTATTCATTTAAATTTTCAGACAGCCCGAAAATATAGTACGACGTGGTGCACAGTAAAAAAAAGTGATAAACTATATCACGGCATCTTATCATTAGAGAGCTGTTGTGTGATAGGATCAATAGACGAATGATGAAGATAAGTTGGGCAGAGGGGACTTCAAATGAAGTTCTAATAAGAGCAGGAGAATACAATTCTGGTGTATATTGAGTAAAAGAAGGGACACGTATATTGGATACATAATGAGACATTAAGGTTTTCTTCATACCATCATAGAAGGGACTATCGAAGGAAAGAATGCTGATGGTCGACCAAGGAAAATATTCATGGTCGAAATGGGGCATATGCTCTAGATCTTCGCCACCTTTGCTCGCTTGGCGTATGGAAGAATTATTTTCCAAGGTAGGGACACCATTGAGGCGAACTAAATCACCCACAAATGCTAGGATGATACGTGAGACTGATGATGGTGGAAAGCAGAGAAGACATACAGTTTAACATGGGCTCCGAACCACGATGATGCCTGGCATTCCCAACATTCACAAAGAGTGAAAGCACACACTTTTGAGAAAGGTGAAGGAAGGGTTTGGTAATCAAATAAATCTGTGCTGGGACCAGTAATAGAGCCCTGTACCCCTAAAACAGAAGAAGTATGACCACCAGGTCGCTTCAGGAAAGTATTCAGAAAACTAGTGATGCAAGAAGTCTGTAAAAACTATCAAGGAATTAAAGAGAAAGCAAGAATATGGGAGTAATAGAAGTTTGCTGCCAACCAATCTAAAAGTTAAGGACAAAAAAATAATAGAAAGATCAGCAATGCCCAATCCTTTATTAATGGATGAGATAATTACCCGTTATTCACAAGGGATGAGTTTTAAGAGGTATCCAATGTTAGTAAAATTAGTGTTGTATATCAAACATTTTTTCAAGATGCCTGTCATATATAATATATATAAAGAGTGCAGGGGAAAAAGAGGGAGAATCACACTACACACATTTTTCAGGATAACAGCTAAAATATATCAAGCACCATAGGAAAACTAAGAAATACTATCTTTTTCATAATTTAATTATCACAGAGACCTCTTTTAACCATAAGCTTAAGTGCAATAAAAAGGTCTTATGATTATCTAACCACACTATCTTAATTCATCCTTTTTCCCTTGTATCCTTCATGTATGACTTTCAAAGTTGATCCAATGAAAGTCCGACTAGTAGAAGATGAGTAAAATTTAAAAAAAAAGAATTAGCGTTTTGTAGCCACTATATTTAAACAAATTGTCAGACGTATATTTTAATTATTCGGTAGGTTAAATGGATATTTGGATGACGTCCATCTAACAACCACAATTTAAGTGTTTTTTGGCAGGAAAGCATAATCGTAGGATAGGCTTTGTCTTAGCTTATACCGGATACATATTTGACTGCGTAAAACTATATTCCCTATATTCCTTAACTGTATTTAAAATATAACCTGTAGTTAAGTGATCAAAGCTCCTGGCTACAAATCCATAGGTAATGAGTTCGATACACAGTGTTTCAAGATTGGTCTTTTAAGGAGTGTGTCTGGAACGAAATCAACTCAGTCTCGTGAGCAAAATGAGTTGTTACTTAAATGAAAACGTAGTGGCTACTGTCTAGAAAATTACTACTATAAATCCACACGGCTGACTCACTCACTGACATTAATGTTCACCCACTTTCAGATGAGCTAAAAACTTAAAATTTGGCAAACTTTTAGCTTCAAGCCTTTAACCGATGAGAAGATTCCAAAAAGTTAAAACATTTAATTTTTAAACTCCAAAAATAATTCAAAATGGCGGAACAACTTTAAAGTCCGTGCGAACCTTTCTTTGGAGGTCTCTTGTGGCTAAGCGATAAGACCTATAAAAAAAACGGCTCTGGAATTACATTAGTTTACATCCACTTGTAAATAAAACTCACGGGGGGAGGGGGGGTGGAACCCCCAGCGAGCAAAGCGAGTTTTATTTAAAACAACTCCCTATCTAATATTATTACTAACAATATTATATTGACCCGCCTTGATGGCGTAGTTGGCTAACGTGCTTGTCGTGTTGAGCTCGACCTCCGAGGACGGGGAGATCGAGGTTCGAATATCTCGGTCGGGTGAACGTTTTTTTTTCCTATATGGTTTTCCACTCTCCCTCCACGCAAATGCGGGTTCACTTCCTTTAATTCACCCTTCCCATTTCATACTCCTTTAGCGTAATTAGTACTTAAAGCGTATAACCCGAACGGGTAGTAAGACGTGGTGTTAAATATTATTATTATTAAAATTATATTGATTTGATGAATATTTATGAAATTGTCTTTAAAAATATAAATAAATCACATTTATTATGAATATTGAAATGTTCACCTATAATATATCAATGACGTGATCAGTAGGTCTCAAGTTCGAATAGCAATTTAGAGTTGATTAGCTCTAAAAACACATACCTAAACAACCACATTATGTTTAGTAAACGTGTAAAAAAAGCAATACTCGAGTAAGCCTTTGATCTTAATGAGTGAATAGTTAAGCCTCTTGTTTGCAAGATTAATAATTTATGAGGGCCAAATGAAGGGCAGGTCTCTATTCGCTAGCTCGGATGTATAGTACTTTCCTGCTTTAGGGCAGATACACTTAATTATTTCGTTGACAACACATGAGGTCAAAACACAGTTCTAAATAGAATTCGTAAGCGGTTCATGGGAAATCACTTGCTTAGCTTTCAACAAATACTTACTTAAGCTAAGTTTATGTTATAAACAACATACAATATATTAAATTGTTAAATTATAGAGCTCGTGATTTTTAACTTTAACTCCGGTTGTATTTATTAAAATATATAATTAATTTATAAAGTATTTTAACGTAAAATGCCCCATTTAACTATGAATAAAAATTATGGTAAAAATAGTCATTGTTTTATTATAAACTAGAAGCAGCCTTGCTCATAAAGGCATTTTGACAACAAATTATTAGAGAAAATACATAATCATATGGGAATTTGTTCAAAACAAAATTATTTTCATATATTTGTTTGGTAGTTCTTAAATTTATATTTAATGGTTATAAACTATCAAACAAATAATAAGGTCTACCACAATGAATAATAATATGGGGTTAAATATACTTATTTCACATTTATTAGCCTTCATATAAAATAAATATGAATACATTTCTGACTTTATGGAATTCAAGCTTTAAAAAGTAACTAATGTGACACCTAATCTTTAGCCACACAAAGCAATGATCAATTATTGAATCAACAATAGTAGTTATAAAGTATATTTTTATTAGCTATTTAAAGCGCAATCTATCTCTTATTTAATATATTTCTTAAATTAAACAAGTTCATGTGTTTTTTTTTATCATAGAGCTGCCTCAGTTTTAATTAATTTAATGATATAATTACTAAGGAATACTTTAAAAGATATCAAATATACCGGAACTTTAAATTTTTTAAATAAATTATTTCCTCATTTAAAAAGCCCAATTTAGATCTTGAACAGTAAAAAATTTAATAATTATATTGAATATAAAAATCAAAACTTATAATTTCTCGGTAAATAGCTATATTTAATCACGTTTGAAACTCGGTGCTAAACTATATCTACATTTTCAATTTTGAATTTATGATCACAGCATGAATGCAAATATTAATCTCATGTATATTGGACATATCATAGTAGGCCATTAAAAAAGTCTTTATATCAAATATTCTTGTAAATTGGTAGTTATTATCTCTAATATATCGAAGACTTTTGTAGCAATATTTTCTTTAAATTACGAGCTGGTTGGAAATTTAAGTAAAGGCTGAAGTCGTTTTAAGTTTGGAGTGTAGAAGACGCTAAAAAAAATTCACGGTTTTTGCAGTTTTTATATAAAAACTTTTTTGTTCAAAATAAATTAGCTATGTCTCCAGTAGAAACATAGAGTTTGATTTTATTCTGATGGTGACCACAACAATTTTTTAATATATCTCAAGGATGTCCTGGAAACTTATGAACACTTTTTCTCTTCATTTTAAAAAGATGTTAATCTAATACCGCTATACTCATGATCAGCATTCAAGACCTGTTGATATCACCAAGTGTGGAAAATTAATCTATATCTTATGTTTGTAATGAATAATTATTTTATTAACTTTGGGCAACGTTTTTGATATAATAATTTCAAAAACTCTCGCCATTTATCACATATCCTGCATCCCCATTTTAAATTGACCAAAAAGTGTGTTTTTTATTTGCTAGTTTGAATAAATAAACAGTATAAAAGTCCAAACACTGTGTTTATATTTAAATATAAAAATAAATTTTACAAAAGATATAGAAATACTTGCTAGTGTAATATTTTAATATTACTTGGTATTTAATCACTAAAGCTTTAAATGATCTTATAAATACATACAAGCTATGGTTTGCTTAAAGTAATTCAAACATTTTAAATTTAAATACACTAGTATAATTGTAGAAAATTAAAACACAAAAATGAACTCATAACATTCCTCTTTGCATATTACATGATTAGTGGGGAAGAAGTTTCCTGAGTATGTTTCATTATTGTTTTTCACGCGACCACAGCCTACCCCTCCCCNCCCCACCCCCCCTTTTTTTTTTACAAATCTCCCCATTTACCCGTGCAACCCCCCCTAGTCATCCCACGTAATTACGAGGAAACCACAGATCAGCCAAAGAGCCATCAACCAAAACCAGTGGTAACCCCTCGCCTTCTAGTGAAACGAACATGAATTATTGACAGAACTAAGTGCTTCTAGTTAATTAATTAACTACTTTAATTAAGTTTTAGGTGATTTACAAAGGTTTCAAATGTCAGTAGCAAGAAGCCCCGCTCCACCCGACTTCAGATATACAATGCAGAAGAGAGTTATTGATCCATCTGTGTGAGATTTGTTTTTCTGGAGAAGAGATCGGAAAGGAAAAATATTCATCATGCAGCCACGTGATGAAAAAGAACAGGCCCAATTTATGTACCGGTTTTGGAGAAAAAAAATTCCCTAAAGGTAGATGTATCCAAAGCGCACCATTGTTTGTAGTTTATAATCAAAACATGGCAACACCGCTTGTTGGCATAGGACTAACTTAACTTAACCTAACCTTGATCCAAACAATAAAAGCTATTACCTTTTGTCGATTATATTTTGAAGAATTACATCCAACGTAATAAAACTCATTCCTGCCATCACTGTGGACACAAGAGCCTAATGTTAATCCAAATAGTTTATTATTATTATTATTATTATTATTAGCACCGCGTCTTACTACCCGTTCGGGTCATACGCACTTACGCTAACGTGTAATGGTAGGGTGATTGTCAGATGAAATTGAGGACCTACAGTTTAAAGTGGAATCCGAACCACGGTGGAGGCCTGGCACTCTCTACATTCAAAAGATGTCTTATTTGTTTTAGAGAGCAAGAGGGTTGTCTACAATATATGTTTGCAATGTTGCCAAGTGATGCAATTTTTCTCTCTACGTGTGCTTTTAATCCATATCTTCTCGCGATCTTGATATTAGGTTTATCCCACTTGTGCGCTTTTCATGCTCTTTCTCAATGATAGATGCACTGAGGTGCATATTCAGTGATACAATCAAACAAAAATAACAATTCAAAAGAATGATAAATATATCCTATTATATTTAAAATATATATATTTTTCATGGTTATACATCTATAGTACCATAATATAACGTCTTCTTTGTTTATTTTGTAAAAATTAGAGACTAGTTATATAAATAGAGGGATACAACTCCACATTATTACTAATTAAACCTGTAAAAGAACAATTAATTAAGGTGGGTTTGAAGGGAGAAAAAAGAAAATACTTAATTTTTAATAGGAAAATATTTTTCTAGACATAATAATCCAAATATTTCTCCAGTATAAATAGATAGTTTAATTTTCTTCATATGGTGATGTCAACAATTATTGAATATCTGTCATGAGCATTGTGGCATTAGATGAGAAACTTTTTTAAATGAAGAGAAAAAACTCGTCATTAAATTACAGGACACACTTGACAGATATTCAAAACCTGTTGATAACACAATGTGAAGAAAATTAAACTCTATGTTTATACTGAAGCAATATTTTACATGTTTTGAAAAAAATAATGTTTATTTTGATATAACCCTGCCCTTAACTGGTGTATCCTACATCACCACCATAACCATCATTATCAAGAGAATATTTTAAAACCCTTGCCAATGGCCAATATGACGAACCTTATACAAATATTGAACTCACCACTCTCCCTACCCCCAACGCTGGCTTCTAACTACCCGCGAATATCCCAAACGGGTAGTAAAACGCAGTGATAAGCATTACATCTAAATATCCCATCAAGCGTATTCCCACAAAAATCGTGAGAATGAGAAAGGTATAATTTACATCATTTAAAGAAAGTGTGCCTGTATTTATATGTAGGTTGTGTGTAAACACTTTAAGAGAAAAATATGTTCATTACACCTGACAGGATTTTGATCCCTGACCTCATCATCACCAAACTATACGAGTCGAGACTTGTGTCATTTGTCCGCATCTCCTAAGGTTAGAATCTCTGACAGTCAAATGGAGACCTTACATTTTCTAAACTGTATATAGTGCAGGTGGTAAGAGGGATTTCGTTAGCAAAATATGAGGGACGAAGTTTCTTTTCAGATTTGTCCACCTGGGATGATAGTTTCAATGAAAATTCATGTTGCAAGCTGGGTAAGTAGTCGGGTAATCTCCAAAGTCACCCCCCCCCCTCGCAGACCCACACCCCTTCCTGTGCTCACTAGCTAAATTTTGTATAGCGTTTAAGGGAAAGCGCTTCTAAATCGCTTTATAGTGCTACTACCGAGCCAACGTGCATTAATTATTGTTATTATTATTTATCACCGTATCTTACTACCCATCCGGGTTATTCGCTTTAAGTACTAACTACGCTAATTAATTAGGAATTGAGAAGGTTGATTTAGAGGGAGTGAACCCGCATTTGCGTGGAGGGTGAGTGGAAAACCATTTAGGAAAAACCACCCCCAGTTCACCCGACCAAGATTCGAACCTCGATCTCCCGGTTCTCAGCAGTCGAGCTCAACACGACTAGCGCGTTAGCCAACTACGCCACCAAGGCGAGGTGTGCACTAATTGCTGTTAGTATTTCATTGCCTTATTTAGTAAAATGTATGTAAAATTTACTAGACGAAAAATAAAACGTAATGGTGAGTTGTTTATTTCGTGACACTTCTGAAGACTTGGTGAAAGAACCAAAGACGAACACTTATATAACTTTTCAAAGTGAGAAACCTGATAAACTTATCGATGGATTTAAAAGAGATATGCTTCCTGTGAAACGAACAGATGGAGTTTTTTTAATTCTATGAAATGCGATTTGGTATTAGAACGATCTCAAATACGTCTTCAAGAGTAACAGGTGGTTTGATTGGAATAACTCAAAATGAAGACTCTATGCATAGGTGGCTGCTTCTGTATCCTTTTAAAAATACAATCCATCAGGGTTTATTAATGTCTCTTGATTGTGAGCTGGATGCTACTAGCGATACCGATTCTTCATTTCACAATGAGTGGAACCAGATGAGAATGTATACAGATAAAGACAATATCCAGTGCCTAATTGCTCTTTTGGCTCAGAACAATCCGTTCGAATACAATCCTTAACCAAATTTATTATAAATATATATACTGGTTCAGTTGTTGAGACAAGCATTGCACTTTCAGTAAAACATAATGGAGAATAATCGATAAGCCGATTTAAAGAAGAAAGCTTAATTTCAAGGAAAAAACTTATTTGAACCAATAAAAAAGACTGAGTTTTTAAAATCTTAATTTCACACTTAAATCAAAGCAAGACGGCAAAGTTAATAAATTACTAGACGACTTTAAAGAAATTGTTGAAGTGTAGAATTTAACTATGTTGGCAGATCTGCGTGGATTTGATTTGCTTAGCTTAACATCCAATGAATTAATAGGGTATCCAAAATATATTTTTGACAAAATTAGTTTTTATCATAAAAGTCAGAAATCAAGTTTGATTAATAAACTAGAAAATAACCATCCACGTAAACCCGATTTAAAACTAGAAGATATTACAAATGCTCAAAATAAAAACAATGCTTGTATTATTGATGGGATGGCATTTGTTCCCTTCATTCAGTTTAAATAAGTCCAAACTTTTGGGCAGTTTGCTGAAGATTTTTTCAAATAAGTGACATATTTTCTTTCGAGTTCCTCTGTATCAATAAATGACGTAGTATTCAATCAATCCATTAAATTTGTCGAAAATAAATTGCTGTCAGAGAGAAAATATTCAAGAATATTCATTATTTTGGTGCCTTTTACAAATGTGCCAAATAATTATCAAAACTTTTCCGCACATATCGAAAATAAGCTAAGCCCTGTTAAAGCTTTAATCAACTATGTGAATACAAATATTTAGATTGAAGTTGATACATAAATATATATTCGCAGCGGGTTTGACGACCCTACGAAGTGTTATATATTACATAATTCTGTTTTCGACGAAGTTTTCGATTTAAAATCAAATCCTCTAGACGGAGATTATAGACTTATCTGCCATATATTTCATGCAGCTCGATATCTGAAACATTCAGAAATTGATGTGCATAGTCCAGATACTCATGTATTTGTACTTGGAATTCATTTTTGGCTAAAGCTTCAAGAGACCTACCACTGCAAATGTTCATAGTTTCATTCAGGTTCGGTAAAAAAAAAATCGGTCGTTAGTATGCCACTTAGCTGCACAATCACTTGGCGAAGAAGTTAGTATCAACTTGTCGGAATTACATTTCCTGACCAGTTGTGATAAAACTAGTCACCTAGGTTAAAAAAACAAGAACTAAAGAGCCTGGAGTATTGCTCATTTGCCGTTTATAAACTCAGCACTTTATTTGTTAGTAAATGGAAATGTCATTACTCCAGAATAGTTTAATCAAGTGGAAAAATAATGTTCTTACCTTATAATATGCAAACAAAGCATTTCAGCAAATGATGTTCGGTACACATTAATTTTTCAAGCTATTGGCTTTTTAGCATGAACCTATCACAAGTACTCTTCACTTCTGATGCATTATATTTGCATTGTTTGAGAGCTTCTGGGCAAACTCATATTTGGAAAAAATGCATACTTGCCTTTATTTGAACCCTTAAATTTAAAAGAGTTTGGATACGAGCTAAAAGAAAATGATATCCTGTTTCCCAAGCTCATGTCCAAAGCACCAGTTCCAGCTGATATTAAACCGTGTAAATGTAAAACTTAATGTATTATCAAATTGTGCAGATGTATAAAATTTGAAACAATGTGTGTAATTAATTAATATTTAGCACTGAGTCTTACTACCCGTTCGGGTTATACGCTTTAAGTACTATTTACTCGAATGGATTAGGATTTGGGAAGGTTGAATTAGAGGAAGTGAACCCGCATTTGCGTGGAGGGAGAGTAGAAAAACATTTAGGAAAAACCACCCCTAGTTCACCCGACCGAGATTCGAACCTCGATCTCCCCGTCCTCAGCAGTCGAGCTCAACACGACAAGCGCGTTAGCCAACTACGCCACCGAGGCGGGTAATGTGTATAAGTTTATGTAAATGTTCAGAAGAAAACTGTAAAAACATTGAAGATGTATAAATCCATTTTGTCCTTTTTTTCCCCAATTAATACTTTCAGAACTGTAAAGACTATTGTTTTATTACTTAAAGATTTTATATATTATAATGTTAGCCATAAAAGTAAATTTTTGTAAGACATGTGAGCACTTATTTTTACTAAAACACTTGAACAAAGTTTGTTCATAAGTCACGGCTCTAGCGCCATACGGTATGTACTGTAAAAATTTATTCGACCAAAAAATCGCCTGGCAACATGCATTTTCTTAAAGCCAGCCTTTTTAACACATCCCATAAAACCGAATCAATCCCTCATACTTTTCAGACAAAATCTCTCCCAGCTCCTGGTCTAATAGAGTTAGGTTATTACACAGGGAACACAGTCAACGGTTTTTTTTTTCACCGTGTCTTACCACCCCTCCAGGCTATACTCATATAGGATACAGTAGCCCCATGGCTTGTTTGGTGCTGACTGACAGCTCACATCTGACAGCTGATGGCGTTGAAAAGTTACCAGACCAAATTATGTATCCCTACGCCGAACCATATGATCTGCAAAAACATGTGTTTAGCAGCTGTCACTTTTGACAGTATAAATTTAGGTATATACCTAAATGTTGACTGTCAGAAGTCAGCTGTGAGCTGTCAGTCGGCACCAAAGAAGCCATGGGGCTACTGTATCTAAATGTTGACTGTCAGAAGTCAGCTGTTAGCTGTCAGTCGGCACCAAAGAAGCCATGGGGCTGCTGCAGCTACACTAATGGGGTATGGATGAGGAAGGAAAGGTTTTAGATGTAAGATACATGCATTTGCGTGTAAAGGGAGTGGGAAAAAACCTTTAGGAAAAATTAACCTCAGTAGACTCAACAAGGAATCAAACAGAGATCTCCCCGTCATTAGTAGGAATAAGAACTAATTACACACAAATTATCTAAGGTTATGAAAGGTTAACTTTAGGGGCAGCGTACTTGTATTTACATGTAGGGAGAATGGAACACTATTTAAGAAAGAAAAAAAAACCTCAAACACATATAAACTCATCATAGATGGTCCAGACTAGTGCAGATCTTTTTTCTTAAACCAAATGAATATTGAAGCATGAATACATTCAAAGTAGACTTAAATTGAACTAGATGAAATGATATTTTTGAAAACAAATCTGGGGACAGTGAGTGTGACACGTTATCGTGAATGAAAATGGAGGATGAGATAGAACAGGGGTTTAAGGGGAGTTGCGTGGAATTGGGGGGGGGGGAGGTGAATATATTAAACAAACACGTCAAGCGTAATCAACGTACAAACACCACTTCACATCAACCCCAACATTGTGACGATAAAAAGCTATCACTTGTGGATCAAAACAATAAAAATAAAAATAAAACAAGGGAGGACATAAAAAAAATAGTAGTCTGGTTAAAATCACGTCGACTCTATTTGGTCACATCCCTGCAAAGCAATCAACGTTTAATTGGCATTCTTGATTGATCATGTGACCAACAGGAGAAAACCACAAATTAACAGGGCTGAACTAACCACGCATTATCTGTGGAAGGGATCTACTTTATGCATGTGTGTATGTACAGTCAAATTTTCATAGGAAGGTTCCAATCCGTCACATAGAAAAAATACTATATATACATTCACGTATTCAAGTCATGTGACCTGCAGCTGACAATTTCGGTGAATATTATCAAAGCCTATGAAACAATAATAATAAATTAGTAAAGTTTTTGTTCTATATTGACCGCAAAAAACTGCTTGCATATTGCAAAAAGTTTCTTCCTTTGAAAACTAGACTGTATTATTAGATTAATCGACATGTATAAATATATATATTTATTACATCCTATCATCTGTTAAGTTTATATTATTATTATTATTATTATTAGCGTCGCGTCTTACTACCCGTCCAGGTTATACGCACTTACGATAATGCGTAATAGTAGAGTGATTGTGAGGAAAAAATGGAGGATCTACAGCTTAACGTGGGATCCGAACCACGGTGGAGGCCTGGAATTTCACACATTCATAAGTTGTGATTAATACATTTCTTGTCAGAGCTGAAGGAAGGGTTTGGCAATCAGATAAATTTGAGGTGGGACCGAGGATTGAACCCCGGACCCCCAACACAGAGGTCTGACAACTTACCATAAATCCACAAGGTCCCTCAGTTTATATTACTCTAAAGTCTAAAGGTTTTAGTGATGAGGAAGGAAGCATTTTAGAGGCAATCTATCCGAACTTGTATGGAAAGATAATGGGGGACTATTTATGGAGAAAAAACAACCTTAGTAGATACTTTATGGGTATGAACCCCAATATTCCGTTATCAGCAGACCCGTTTTACACGATAATGATGCTTAGACCGTTCATGCACTAAATTGGGTGACACAGGTACATTTAGTTCGTAGGTCATAGTATGCTAGCCTTAACTTATGTGTTTAGAAATTTAACGTTATATTATTAGTATCTATAGGACCCTATATATTAGAAAATGCATTAAATTTTAAAGGCTATCATTACTTTTAGTGTTAAATTATTGTTTTAATAAATCATTACAGAAAATTGGACTTATTAGGGCCGTCCACCCTTCTCATAGTGAACTCAGAAGCAATCAGTACTCGCAATGTGGGGAAAATCATATTTTTAGAATTTGTGAATTTTTAACCAAAATAACCCGCCTCGGTGACGTAGTTGTCTAACTCGCTAGTTTCATATAGAGCCAGACTGCCAAGGATGGGGAGATCGAGGTTAGAATTTCGGTCGGGTGAACAAGGGGTGGTTTTTCCTAAATTATTTTCCAATCTCCCTCCATGCGAATGAGGGTTCAATTCCTATAAATATAACCTTCCTAATTCCTAAAGCCATTAGAGTAATTAGTATATGAGCGTATAGCCCGAACACGTGGTTCTAAATAAGTAAATAAAACCATTACAAAAATCTCTTTTAAGTGATCTTTAAGGTAAATTTACTTATTAAAAAAGAAAATAAAGTTCAATTATATACAACTTAAGAAATTCATGTCAAAACATTGTTATTATGATTATTATTTATCACCGCGTCTTACTACCGGTTCGGGTTATACGCTTTAAGTACTAATCACGATAATTGATTGGGATTTGGGAAGGTTGAATTAGAGGAAGTGAACCCGCCTTTGCGTATGGGGATAGTGGAAAAACATTTAGTAAAAACCACCCCCCGGTTCACCCGACCGAGATTCGAACCTCGATCTCCCCGTACTCGGTCGGTCGAGCACAACACGACTAGCTCGTAAGGTAGCTACGCCACCGAGACTGGTTAATGTCGAAACAGATTGGCTTTTAATAAAACAGCTGCTACCTATTCAAAAGTTTTTTGAGCCCCCTTTGATGGGCGTATGGTGTAAACGCCCTAATCTTGCAATAGACTAAACTTCCGATGACGGAGAGATTGAGGTTAGGTAGGTTCTTGATCTCATATACCGAAGGTTTAGTTTTACAAAATAGTTCTCAATATCACCTCTAGGCAAAAACAAGTACACTTCCTCTGAATATATCCTTAATAATTCCTAAAACCATTCCCATAATTAGTACATAAGATATAACCCAAACCAGTAGTAAAATAAGGTGCTAAAATATAAATAGATATTTTAAAATGTTAAATATTGGCACATACTTGGTGTAAAATTCTACATTTAAGTAATGTATAGTAAATTTTGGGATAATAGTAATTAATAATTGTAGAAGATAATCAATTAACTTCTTAGATTAATATATACGTTAAGTATATAAAATAAAACTTGATGAAAACAAAGCGCTCCAAAGAAATCTTTTTTATTCCTTAATACCTGTTCGATTTTAAAAACTAGAATCTAATGGGAGTATTATTTTATTTTTTTGTTCTCGTTTCTCGACGAGTTATAAATCTTGTTTACAAATTGGTGGCAGTGAAATGGGAAAGAGGGTTGGGGGTGGGGGTGCAATGGAAACCCATGTGATGTATCTGTCCTTTGGGGTTCTTTTTTGGGAAACTTCTTGTGCTCGTTCGTGGTTTGTTCAATCCCTTGTAAGGTCTTGGGGTAGCTTCCGAAATCCCTAGGTAGGTCAGGCTCTACTAAAAAAAACTTTCTTTCTTTTTAGTGGGGGAAGGGGATGGGGATGTAGGGAGGTGATTTTCTTCCCCCACATTCAAACCCCCTCCCACAAAGCTTCTTCAATAATTGCTATCTCGTATTGTTTCTTGGGATTTACCTTTTACGATAGAAATGTGTCAGAGGTAAAAAAAAACACCTTTTCTTAAAAAAAAAAATCTCTTCGCCCTCACTTTTTTTTCTTCTTCTCTGTTTCTACCTCTTGACTTTGGGACTTGTGAAAATCTTGCTCAACTTTTGCTTAATGCTTTTTTCATACTTTCCAAGATACGACATTGGATATATTAAGTAGCTGAACGCGAAGATTTCTTATATTTTTGGTGTGTGTGAGGAGTTTAACTTGAAGTTAGGTGACAACTTTTTTTAAAAAAAGGGAAGAAAAAAAACAAAAAATGGATAAAAACTTGACCAACTGTTTATATAACAACTCTGATGACTTAAACAGAAGCTTACCCAATTTAAAACTGTGTTTTGCAGAATATAAAACAATCACAAAAAATTCCAAATCAGGGCTGTAAACCTTAATATGTTTTAGTTCTAATTTGAATCTCAATCAAACCCATAATAATGTTATTTTTTTAAACTCCATGTCTTACTATCCGTTGTATGTTAATATTCTAATGACACTAATATTTTAAAGAGTAGGAAGGTTATTTTTGGAGGAGGTGTATCCAATGAGAGTGTAAAACATTTTGGTAAAAAAAAACCTTAATATACCTGACATAGATTCGAGCTTAGATCTATCTGTCATCGTCAGTCTAGTTTATTGAAAGAGTAGCGCGTTAGACCACGTGACCAACGAAACGAGTAATGATGTTTATAATTATCTTGGTCTGATCTGGTGACGTAATGAACTGCTCAGACGTAAAATGGAGTTAGAGATTTTGAGGATATTTTGATATCTTCTCATTTGTTATATTTTAATTATATGTTTGAGATTAAGATCCATAATACTTTTTTTAGAACCACGTCTTACTACCCGTTCGGGTTACACGCTTAAATAATAATTACGCTAATTGATTAGGAATTGGGAAGGTTGAATTTGTAGGAGGTGAACTTGCATTTGCATGGAGGGTGAGTGGAGAACCATTTAGGAAAAACCACCCCCAGTTCACCCGATCAAGATTCCCCGATCCCTCGATCTCCCCGTCCTCAGCAGTCGATCTCAACACGACTAGCGCGTTAGCTAACTACGCCACCGAGGCGGGTCATAATGTCTTAATCGTTGGTCTAGTCCATTCGGCTTTCCTGAGATAGGGAGATAGATATTAAAATACAGGATTGGTGTATACAATTTTTTTTTAAACTATACTGTTTTTCATTCCTCTACCATTCATTTTATGCTATATTTAATCTAAAATATGCCTAATCTTTCCACAATAGATTAGAATAGTTAAATTCAAATCGCCTTGATGGATATCAATATGTGGTGCACAAATTTATAAAAACCAATTGCGAAGAAAACGCACAAATTATTAAATTCATTAATAAATTAATTATATTTATTAATAATTGAAGACTCGTGTAATAAAACACTCAAGATGTTAATAAGTATAAAAAGGTTTTACCATAAATTACCGGATTATATTTGTCTCGGGTTTTACTCTGTAGACTATTTTTCTCGTAAAGGAA
This sequence comes from Timema shepardi, assembly GCA_902151425.1. NCBI lineage: Eukaryota > Metazoa > Arthropoda > Insecta > Phasmatodea > Timematidae > Timema > Timema shepardi. The sequence continues at coordinate 59,389 of CABFVX010000235.1, read as the reverse complement.
GGGGAAATAAAAAAAGAAGGCATAATCTTGCTTAACTCTCGCTTGATACATGGATCTTATAATCCCTCTTCAATACTTCTAACAGTAAAACTTAAGCTCATTACTTACGAAACCAACGTAATGAGTAAAATACTTTCCCTGTTGACTTAAAAGGACGCAAGTTAGTCAAACTACTATAACATTTGCACGTGGTTAGCAGAAGACTTAGTAAAAGATTTTCTTCTAACCCTCCCACCACTTTCCCCTCTTTTGGAAAATGTTGGCGGGAAAGTCGCGAATAAAATGGGGGTGGATACAAACCACCGCTACAAGTTGCGTCCAACAGATTGCGCTAGTTGTTAAATCCCCTTAACCTCCCACCCCCACTAAACTTTTTTTTTTTCTTCACCAACCAGTCCCACCACCTTTTCACAAAGTAGTTTCCAGTAAGTTCCTCTACAGGTGACACAACTTGAACATATGAAACTTTCTTAACTCATCCCTCCAGCCCTTATGCAGACCCTGCCCACTGACTCAACCCTCTTTTCTTTTTAAAGGTCTTCTGTGTCTGCCAAGTTGGTGGAAACAATGTAAGTCTAGAACGTTACATCGCTTCTACAAGCCAACACTTTCGTAACATGACTCTTTTTTTTTATTATAACAGGTAAAAACTAGATCGTGAAATAGACTGGAAAGGTGGTATATATATATTCTTATTTTTATAACATTTTAAAGCGTGTATGAATTTAACTTCTTACATAAATACAATGTAAAATGCATACTTACTGAGCTAGGGGTCTTAAGTTTGATTCCCAACCAGAAAATAATAATTTTAACTTGTGAAAGTGAAGTTTATCCCTTTACACAATGATACATTAATGTTCATGAAACTGGATACTGTGTCTAGTATAGAGTTGAACAAGTTTGTAACGCCGATTTTGTAAAAAAAAGGTTTGTAATATACGTATATTTTTATTAACATAATATAAATGAATGAAATTAATTCTTTCAAAAGTTTGCTGGGTTACCAAACCATGGATTTCGCCAATTAAATCACTTTTCTTTGCTACAAGAATTAAACTTTATAAAGATTATTGCAAACTTAGCATAAAATGATTTGTGAATAAAAATAACTTAAAAATTTTTTAAAAAAAACATTCAAAAATAATTATTTTATATAATTTTTAAAACCAATATTATTATTATTAGCACCGCGTCTTACTACCCGTTCGGTTTATACGCACTTACCCTATATGTGTAATGGTAGGGTGATTGTGAGATGAAATGGAGGACCTACAGTTTAACGTGGAATCCGAACCACGGTGGAGGCCTGGCTTTAAAACCAATAGTAGAAGTTTTGTATGGTTCTAAACTTTAATCGTTTAAGTTTCTTAAAAAAAAACAGGGTTACATGAAACGCCAACATTTATCATAATCTCGGGTTAAATTTTCTCGATGATTACAATACTTCCCCTCCAAGGTGTTGAGAGAAATCGGAAATTGAGGTCTGACACCTTAGTTTAGTTGGTAGTGTGTTTGTATTCTGAGCTAAGGGTTCAAAACCGGTCATGACTGATAAATTATTCTCTAGTTAGATTGTGATTTTCGGTTTAAGAACTATTAATTAACTACCTGGAGCTGGATGTTGTGTCAGTTATATATAGTTACATTGGTTCATACATCATGTGCTGAAACAATCAGTTGGTTCATAAAGGGAAAGCTAATTATCTCAAGTACTTTCTTTAATGAGGAAAGGGGGAGGAAATAACGTTTAATAATTACTATTGGTGACCTGGTGGTCTAGGGGGTAAGGTGTCAGACTTCTGTGCTGGCGGCCGGGGTTCAATCCTCGGTCCCGGCATAGATTTATCTGATTACCAAACCCTTCATTCATCTCTGACAAGACCTCTTGTGAATGTGAGGAATGCCAGGCCTTTACCGTGGTTCGGATCCCACGTTAAACTGTAGGTCCTCCATTTCATCTCACAATCACCCTACCATTACACATTAGCGTAAGTGCGTATAACCTGAATGGGTAGTAAGACGCGGTGCTAATAATAATAATAATAATAATAATAGTAATAATAATTACAATTAAAATATTTAATTTTAAAGACCTTCAAAATTATTTGGGTTACTATATTCAAACAATTTACTAAATAGAATAAGAATTTTAGATTTATTTAGTTAATTACATTTTTTTGTGTTTATATATGATTAACAAACTAATAAACTTAAATAACACGAAGAAAAATCAAGGAATGAGATTCAATTAAATTTAATTTTTTTTTAATATGGGAATTGATGTTTTTACACTTTCAATGCTATGTATTTTCAAAAAGTTCTCAATAACTAACTCACCACTTATTTCATCACTTGAGAAGTATAAAGAATTAATTGCTCTGATATGAAGAGATAGCTTGACTTAATAAAAGTATTCTAAAATTTTTATAAATGTTTAAAGTTATAGCAAGTTCAATTTACTTGCATTTTGAGAACGTTTAATCATCCAATATTTTGTAAATACTCATATTAAGAAGCGTTCGATGAACGTTAAATTTACATCTTTTAAAAAGGTTTTGTGGGTTAGAAGATCTTCAAGAATATTAAATTAAAGAATTTTAAATATATAGGCTCATAAACAAATACATATTAACGTTACAATTACCTGCTTCGATGGTCAAGTGGACTAAATGTTGATCTCATATAGAATGTTAATAAATATCCTCCCACCCCATATATATATCGAAACGATTAGTGATAGCTTCCCAAGAAAGAACCAAAAATATTTATTTTAGCACTGCATTCTACTCTTTGTTATTACTATAATCTATTAAACCAGTGAGAAATCCATGGTCCGCGCTTAATACAAGACCTACTCTACACTAGCGGTTAAAACGCCCGCAATCGCGACTTTGAATGAAACCCTTGTTATCAAGTTAGAAATTATGTATTCGTCTAGAACAGCGTTTTAACCGCTACTTATGGAGGCGTTAAAACCGCCTGGCGGTAGAAACGCGAATCAAACTACGCCAATCGTTAACAGGCAGTTGTGCCTCAATGTCACAACAAGTCTTTCAGCAACAATAATAAATACTCATCCTCAAGAGGGTATCACGTTTTGCAATATTTGCATTCACTAAAACAAGTAGTTCATCAATTAAAACCACTGATATTCTATAGTACAAAAATAACTTCTCTGGGTACATTCTGTGATTCATAAACGTAATATGAAACTGTCCTGTTGAGAGACGGTTCGATAATGTGGGGTGAGTTCACCAACGTCTTTTTTTAAAGATTTTTTTTTTTGCAATTCTACTCAAAAAATACGTCCCGCAATACAATGTCCATTTTCAAAACATTCTGCACAAGTGGAAGCAACTAACGTGGCATTTAAACCGCTATTGTTCAATCCCTGGTCTTGTCACAGATTTATCTGATTACCAAACCCTTCCATCCCCTCTGACAAGTCGTGTATTATTATTATTATTATTATTATTATTATTAGCACCACGTCTTATTACCCGTTCGGGTTATACGCACTTACGCTAATGTGTAATGGTAGGGTGATTGTGAGATGAAATGGAGGACCTACAGTTTAACGTGTAATCCGAACCACGGTGGAGGCCTGGCATTCCCCACATTCACAAGATGTCTTGTCAGAGGTGAAGGAAGGGTTTGGTAATAAGATAAATCGGTGCCGGTACCGAGGATTGAACCTCGGCCGCCAGCATAGAAGTCTGACACCTTACCCCTAGACCGCCAGGTCACCTTTTAAGTCGTGTATTAATCACTATTTGTGAATGTGGGGAATGCCAGGCCTCCACCGTGGTTCGGATTCCACGTTCAACTGTAGGTCCTTCATTTCATCTCACAATCACCCTATCATTACACATTAGCTTAAGTGCGTATAACCCGAACGGGTAGTAAGACGCGGTGCTAATAATAATAAAAACCGCTAGTGTAGAATCAGTAGCGTTTTGATAACGTTTTTATTGCTGTTTCACTGTCGTGTTTTGACAGTCAGGTGTAGATTCAAGATTTTGAGGGCGTAAGCTAGCGGAAAAACCACCGCGTTTTAACCGCTAGTGTAGAGTGGGCCTTTGTCTTGATGTTTAGCATAAACCCTATTCAACTATGTAGAAGAGTTAGAAAACTAATGTAGAAGGTGTTATAACCTTACACTTACCCAGCCAATGAGATACGTCATACAAAAAATGAAGGATTATTCGTTGATAATCCAGGCACATATATACACATAGCTCAGTTGAGTTTCGTCTGTTCAATGAATACGTGTGAATAGGTATGTGTTTTAAATGTTCTTAGTTTCATCAACCCAAAGGAATACACAGTAAGTAATATGAACAAACATTTTAACTTTTATAAACTAATTACGGTAAATATTTGATATTCATAATAATTTGTGTGTTTGTAAGCCTATATAATGGTTGATTTATCGACATTCCAGATGCACGATTACATTTGATTACAAATCACGTCAAACTATGGTTTTATGAAATCTTTACTGGCTGACAATGACTGGGAGTACGGGATTTGAATCTCGTTTGAGTGTAGCAAGGGGGATTTTTACAAATTTACAAAAAAAAAAAAATCCATTCTTCCGACACGTTTATACGGGCACACTTCCTATAAACTCAAACTTACTCATGCTTATCCCATTAGCCAATTATTATATAGGAAAATAACCCATACGAGTAATATAACACGGTGTTAAATGTGTAGAGGTTAAAACTACGAAACTAAGAAACTTACAAAGAAGAAACTTAAGGAACCTTTAGTAGATGCACCTCGGGAAAAGTTACCATGTTTTGTATCTATTGTGAGAGTTATGCCTTAAACCACCTTAGAATTTAAATTTCTTATCATTATGTAAAGTTTATTTTTTATATAACTTCAAATCCATAAGGTATTAGAAAATAATGGTTAATATCAAATCCTAGGACAAGTTATAGTTTAGTTTGGTTGGTGGTTTCGTTTTCACTTTAGTAGGGAATGTTTTGAATGGAACTATTTAAGCAAGTCTTAGCCCGTAGATGTTTCTTTTTAACTTATACATATTACGATTTTGCCACTTTTAAAATGGTTCAGAGTAGAATAGGTTATTTTCTGTAATAAGGCACTTGGATTTTAAAAAGTGATGGGTCTTACACTTCTATAAAGGCTGTATATTAATGAAACAATCACTTTACACAAGAAACAGATTAGGATTCGGTTAGGAGTAAGTATTGTAGATACAAACTTTTTTTACGTTCAACACTCACGTTTTTATTTATTATAGGCGTTATTATATGGGTATCAAAATTAAAATCTTGATTTAAAAGACATCAGGCGTGACTAGATGTAAGTAGCCTTAATAGCTCTACTTGTTTTAATATTATAAAATCAGTCTCTAGTCCATTTCGTAGCTTATTTGTCATATTGGTCAATCTAATAATAATATTTCATAAAGTCTGTGAGTCAGCGATTTTTTACTTCTCTTTTTAACGTTTTATATTTCACTTATCCCCAAAAGGTTATCCAGTATCTTGTTAAAAAGTGTTGGTATTGTTTTCAAAAAGTATTTTGTACTGTATTTTTCTGGTGTCGTGACTATGAGCCTGACTTTATATGTTTCTGAGTAATAGTACTATTGAAGGTGACCTGGTGGTCTAGGGGTAAGGTGTTGGACTTCTGTGCTGGGGGTGCGGGGTTCAATACTTTGCCCCAAACCCTTCCTTCACCTCTGACAAGACATGTATTAATCACAACTTGTGAATGTGCGGAATGTCAGGCCTCAACCGTGGTTCGGATTCCACGTTAAACTGCAAGTCCTCCATTTCACCTAGCTCAATCACCCTACCATTGCACATTAGCGTAAGTGCGTATAAACCGAGTGGGTAGTAGTACGCGGTGCTAATAATAATAATAGTAGTAGTATTGAATTATCATTTCACTCCTTATTAATGATTATGGTACTATTGTTGTTTTAAATCATTATTTTAAAACTTTGTTTAAATCAATTAATAAATATTCAAACTATAGATAACTTGAATTTCCCCAGGAAGTAATGCCATAGCCTAGGTGTGATTCTATTAGCGCATGATATACTATTTTTATAATATCAAATGTAACATATTGTTTTAGTATAAATATATTAACCATTCCAACTCTTAGCTTCCTACTCATTATATCTATATGAGTATTCCATTTCACATGAGAATCAGTTATTAGCCCAAGAGAGTTAAATGCCTCAGCTCGTGTAAATGTTGAACAATTACACGGTTTTATAATATGTAAACAACTAAATCAATGATCTTTTATATCTAATTTATACTTTATAGCATGCGGTAGTCTGATATGCATGGTTTACGTTTTTTTTAATGCTAATTATTAATTTATTATCGTGAGAACAGTTTTGTAACATATTAAAGTCTTACTTAAACATTTGTTTATCTCTATCTATATTTTTGTGCACCATATACATAAATATACAGCAATTCTGTTTATAGCTTGACCTGGTTCTTGCATGGATTAAGTATAGTATTGGTCCAAGAAATGAGCCTTGTGCTACTCCAATAGTTATACTCAATTCTTCGTTCTCTGAATTATTTAATTTAATTATTTTCCTATTTGTTAGGTAATCTTTAAACCATTCATACTTATTACCTCTGATACTAATTTTATAAAGTGATTCTGGTAGAATATCTTTATCCGGCGTATTGAACGCTTTTGACATGTCTATAAATGCTATAGCTCTGTGTTTGTTTTCGTTTAATTTCTCTAACCTTTGATACTAAAAAGTGCGTAAAATTATTTCCGTACCGTTTAGTTTTTGGTAAATTATTTTATATTTATCTAAATAATTTATTAATTATTTGGCAACATATCTTTCCATTATTTTGTCAAGAGCTGGTAGGATTTTTAAATGTCTGTAATCTCAATGATCTAAGGGCTTTCCTTTTTTTTTTATAAATTGGTCTAGTAATTTCAAAAGCTTTTGTGGGATTACACCTTGTTGCATACTGAGATTAAATAGTTTTGTTATCAACGGGGTAATTTACTGTTGATAGTTTTCAAGTCTTTGATTCTGATTTTATCTATATCTAATTTATTGTCTTTTATTTTGCAACGTGTAGCCCTAGGTATAAACCTACTTTGTATTTGTTAATAGTTTCGATTATTCCTTTTGTCTAGTTGCATGTTGCAAGTATGTTATAGTTGTGTAACATGATTTATGAATATTTCACAAATTATTTGCAATTATTTAATTTTCGCAATTTTCCCTAAATATTAGTTTATTACTCCATCAGTTTTTATTTTAATTTTTCTACCCAGAATTTCATTTATTTTATACCATGTTTAATTTATATTACCTCCCACTTTATTTAATTCAGTTTTATATTATAATTGTGTTTTCCTAAAAATTAATCTATTGACAAAGTTTATTTTCTTTGGTACTCGATTCATCTATGGGCATTAGAAGATGGGAAACTTTTCCACTTCCTAGATTTCTCAGTGGTGCATTTCTCCTACTAAATCGGGTGTTATCTACTTCTTTTGTATGCGTTTTCCAACGGGATTATATTTATATTTTGAGCGATCATAAATGCCCTTAAATATCTCAGAAATGTTTGTACCGTATATAATTATTCAAAATTTTCTTGATTCTATAATTCATCCCTATTAACGTTTTCTAATTTAATTTTAACTGAATTCTCATAGTTTATCGAATAAAATATATATTATTAGTATATCTATAAAACATAATTAATTTAGTTGGATTCAATTTCTAATGCTACTGTAAAATGATCAGTAATTTTATTTTTTACTATACTTTTATTTGTATGGTTGTTACCCGTCTCGGTGGCGTAGTTGGCTAACGCGCTAGTCGTGTTGAGCTCGACTGCTGAGGACGGGGAGATCGATGTTCAAATTTCGGTCGGATGAACTGGGGGTTGTTTTTCCTAAATGGTTTTCCACTCTCCCTCCACGCAAATGCGGGTTCACTTCCTCTGATTAAACCTTCCCAATTCCTAATCCATTAGTGTAATTTGTACATAAAGCGGTAAACCCGAACCCGTAGTAAGACGCGGTGCTAAATATTATTATATTAAGGTGAATAATATAAAAGTTATTCTTATTCGGTACCTTGCGTGCTAATAGTTTGGACTATTCATTGGGATCATCATATTCTTGTAACTATAGACCTAATATCGTCTTCAATAGTTGTTATATCTTAATTTTCCTCTGCGTCTCTCATTTGTTTGTGTTTATAGCTGTATTCTGTTTTTGTTTAACACTATCGGCACTTTTAATTTGCTTAATTATATTTATAATATATAAACAAACAAACAACATTCTAATTTAAACTCGGAAGGGGCACATTTTATTTTGTTATTAATTTTTATTAGGTCACCTTCTGCCTCTATTTTAAAGCTGATTTATTCATCACTCTTGCGCACGTAAAGTCTTACAATTTTTTATCCAAACATATTTATACTCATTTTCCCTGCATTTGTTTTTAACTTGCCACAGATTTTTTGTTAAATGGGGTCAGGTATTAGTGATGGTGTCAATGGCACTACTAGTCTACTTAGTTAACTAATCTTTCTAAATATTCTAAACATTGAAATAAAATTACTTTTGTACTAATTAGTTAGGGAATTGGGAATTCTGGAAGAGTAGGGAACGACAATTTGGATTTTTTTTCTTTTAAATTGAAAATAGAAATAATGTAGTACAGGTGACCTGGCGGTCTAGGGGTAAGGTGTCTTACTTCTGTGCTGGCGGCCAGGGTTCAATCCTCGGTGCCGTTAAAGATTTATCTGATTACCAAACCCTTCCTTCACCTCTGAAAATACATCTTGTGAATGTAGGGAATGTCAGGCCTCCACCGTGGTTCGGATCCCACGTTAAACTGTAGGTCCTTCATTTTCATCTCGCAATCACCCTACCATTACACATTAGCGTAAGTGCGTATAACCCGAACGGGTAATAAGACGTGGTGCTAATAATAATAATGGAAGGGAAGGGGGTAGCTTTGCCATCCTTACCCCCCTACAACCACCACCACCAGCATGACACCCCTTCTCTTGAGTCTTGTATGTAATTAAATTAATAATTTAGGTATTAAAAATTATTTTATATTACCCATTACAGTTGATCAATAATGGCTGCCAGACAAGACCACCCTTACCTAGAACGTCTGAAGACAATTTTTACAGATGCAGATCAAGACTTTCTACTAGAGCAATGCTACGAATTCGATGAAAAACCAATCGAAGATATAATCTGGGACATATCTGAAGTTAACTACCCCAAGAATGAAACTCAACAAGTTACGATGGACCATGCGCCTGGCCCATCTAACCGCCAATACATCCAAACTCCTGTCGAAATTAATCTGCCGTGGGTCGTTGATAAAGGTGTTAGAGTATCAGTCAAGATAGAGACCATCACTATTGATTCGGATGATGATTCAGATTCTGATGTGTCCGTTTTACAATCTGAAATTTCTTTTAGAAAACATAAGGAATTTTTGAGACTTTACAGAACATTATCTGAGCAGATCACCATTGAAGAGTTTCTGAAAATGTACCCAGATCCTTCGGCGAATTTTGATGTATTGGTATCTCAAAATAAGCTACATGCTAGCTATCGTTTGGCTTACTTGGAAGCACGCTACAGGTAAAGTCTGATATATTTGTTCAAAACTGCGTCTAACTACCCATTCGGATTATACCTTTATGCAATATTTTTAAGCTACTGGTTTTTGGGATTATGAAGGCTTTATATAAGGGAAATGTACCTAAAATTGAGAAAAAGGAGAGGAAAACTATTTTATTTTAAATATCCTTAGTGAACCTGACCGAGAGTCGAACCTTTATCTCCCTGTCGTTGACAGTCTAAGGGCCAATTCCATAGTCAAATTTAGTACACCTCAAGTGCGGTGCTACACTAAATACAAGAGGACACCTACCTAAAACAGAATGGAATGGGCCAGTTTCCTATGCCTGAACGGCCCATTCCATTCTGGTTTAGGTAGGTGTCGTCTTGTCTTTAGTGTAGCGCCGCACTTGAGGCGTACTAAATTGTACTATGAAACTGGCCCTATGTGTGACTAAATGTGAGAGTGACGCCCTGGAACATGTGGCCACTGAATATGAGGCGTACGTTAATTTTATTTTACTTAAATACCCTGTTATAATTATGGTACTGGCTATAAATATTCCAAACTAATCAAATGAATGCAATAAATGAGTTTTGGCTAAAATATTTAGTTGCGTGGATAAAGTAAAATATATGATTAAAAAAAAATAGTAGTTAGGAATGTTTTATAATCGATTTGCGTAATGACGGGAAGATAAGGGTTAAAACATGGAAACGTAAGTTGGTTTTTTTCTCTATTTGACCTAGTCGCAATTGTTGGTACATTTCCTCTTAGTTTATCTCACTGCTCATTAAATAATTACCCACCTTGATGGCGTAGTTGGCTAACGCGCTAGTAGTGTTGAGCTCGACTGCTGAGGCCGGGGAGATCGAGGTTTGAATCTCGGTTGGTGGAACTGGGGGTGGTTTTTTCCTAAATGGTTTTTCACTCTCCCTCCACGCAAATGCGGGTTTACTTCCCCTAATTCAACCTTCCTAAATCCTATATGTGGTGCTAAATTTAAAAAAAATGTTATCCGTTAGTTATTTTTAGCACGGCATCGTACTATCTGTTGAGGCTAGGAGCATGTTTTATATTACGCTTATAATTTAAAGATGAAGGGAAGATTTACAGGAAAAGTACCCACATTCTGTTTGAGGGAGTGTGTAAGACAATTCTTGTAAAAATACCTTCGTTACACCCGGTTTCCCCGTCACCTGTAGTCGTAGTCTCCTAAAAAGAAAAGCACCCTAAAACATGCGGTCATTCCACCCAGTTGTTTATTTGAAACGGGTTCCTATGTGGATGTTGAGATGGTAGATAAATGATAAACTGCTTCGAGGGAATAGGAAATCACTTAATATATTCCCAACCCTTCAACAACCCTAAATCTACTTTTTTTTTAAATCAAAATTATCATGATAATGTTTGCATTGACAAGTTTAAATTTTTAGCTTATTTTGGAACCGATTAGGTGGCCACATTTCCCCAAAACGTCACATTCGAAAGAAAAAATTTGACTGCTATTATCTAAGAGATCGGGGTTCAAATACCGACTAAGTGTACTGAAGGTGGGTCTTCCACTCCTTCTCCCCTAAATTTTATATATTCAACCTTCCTTATACCCAACACAATAGACTTTTTGGTACATATGCGTATATCCCCGATAGGCATAAGATATTATGGTAATAAAAAATACCTTGGTTTGATTGGGAGTGGAGTAGAATATAAGAGGATGAGTAAGAGGAATATTAGTAAAATGTATCTATCATAAGCTGGTAGAATTAGACCATGGGGCAGCTTCATAGTCTAATTTAGTATTCCTCAAGTGTGCTACTACACTAAATACAAGACTACACCCAGATCCACTCTAGCAGAATGGTCATATAAAACAGGCCCACTCCATTCTGGTATAGGTATGTGTAGTCCTGCATTTAGTGTAGTGCTACACTTGAGGCGTACTAGGTCTGACGTAAATAAACAAGTCCCTTGTATCAGATAAACGTCTCAAATTATCAGTATCAGGTTGCAACACCGGTTTTAATTTTATTCATCAATTTAAAAACTCTTGGGGTGGCCTGGTGGTCTAAGGGTAAGGTGTTGGAATTCTGTGCTGGGGTCCGGGGTTCAATCCTGGGTCCTGGCACGGATTTGTCTGATTACCAAACCCTTCTCTCACCTCTGATAAGGTGTGTATTAAGCACAAATTGTGAATTTGGGAATGCCAGACCTCTACCGTGGTTCGGATTCCACGTTAAACTGTAGGTCCTCCATTTCACTTCACAATCACCCTACCATTATGCATTATCGCAAGTGCGTATAACCCGAACGGGTAGAAATACGCGGTATTTATAAAAATAATAATTAACTCTTTATTCCAAGTTTTGGCTTTTTTTTTGCAGTTACCTATCGAATCAGGAGATAAGAATCGCCTTACTTGGTGATAAAACCCTCAAGCAGGTGTGTGAAGAACTCTCTACTATCGAGAGACGCAATACTCCTTATGAATTTGATTGGGCCGGCGATTATCTAATCGAGGACATCTGTATTCCATTTCTTCATGAGGTATATATAATATAATCTGTATGTACCACTTAAGAGCTCCACACATGGTCAGTTGGGGCTGATCAGTTGGAACTGTCGTTTGTATGCAAGGAAGGGCAACTGATTGCTCCAAACTGATGGTGTGATGACAGTCCATCAAACCGGTCTGTGGACTATCAGTCCAAACTGACGTGTGGGGGAGCTCAGTCCAAACCATCGCTCCATCAGTCTGCCGCAGTGTCGTGGAGCAAACAACACGGCGTGTGAGGTGACCTGGCGGTCTAGGGGTAAGGTGTCAGACTTCTGTGCTGGCGGCCGGGGTTCAATCCTCGGTCCCGGTACAGATTTATCTGATTAACCAAACTCTTCCTTCACCACTGACAAGAAATCTTGTGAATGTGGGGAATGCCAGGCCTCCACCGTGGTTCGGATTCCACGTTAAACTGTAGGTCCTTCATTTCATCTCACAATCACCCTACCATTACACATTAGCGTAAGTGCGTGTAACCCGAACGGTTAGTAAGACGCGGTGCTAATAATAATAATAATAAACACTGCGTGTGTGTCTTATTTATTGTTTTTGAGAGTAAAAGTATTGTGTTAAATCTTATAGTATCAATATAGGTGTGTGTTCGTGCTTGTTAGTGTTCGATATCTTCTTGGTCGAAAGACTTTCTTATATAAATCCTTCATTCCACTATCGAAAGAGTGGAAATGCCAAAAGTTCTAAGTCCCATTTTTTTACATAATTTAATTTTATTGCCCTAACACGTTCTCTGTGCCCAAGGCCAATGTCTTGTGAATGGTTCCAAGTGCCAAATTCCTTACAATTAGTTGTAAGCCCGGCTAAGAGATAGTGTTTGTTCCAACTCCACATAGGCTCTGCCTGCTTAAAAAGTTCCAAGTCCCAGCAAGTATTTCATCATTGTATTTAGCGTCCATGATATGATCATCTGTTGTTCAACTGAAATTGATGGCATTACTTTTCTTATGCCAGGAGTCGAGAAGAAATATCATGCAGGTATGATTCCGTTCTTACCTGAAAGCGCTAGGCAGTTTTATTGACAGCTAGGCAGTTCATAAAGATGAAAGCGGATATATTATGGCACTCTTATTAGCTGATTATTATGGCACTTAGAACCTTTATTAGATAAAGGTTATCATTTGAAACTTTATTTTCGTGCAGAAAGTAAGAAAAATATTGGAACAACTTCACTGGCGTTATTAATGTCAATGATGTACTGTATCATAAATAAATTTGTTTTAAAGTAATATTGAAAAATATTTATATATTATAAGATTTTTTTTTGGTCGTTCCTGAATAATTTACTTCTTGGCACTTAGAACCTTTTGGCATTTCAACTCGTTAGTTTTATTTTTCATTTCTTTTTTTGTTTCCACTTTCTAACAAGTATTGCAAATGCAGCAGCACATAATGTTTCTTCCATATTAAAGTAAAGCACTGAAACTTGTCCAGAACTAACTGAGTGTGTCTTCGAATGGAGTAATAAAAAAAATTCAACTAGGGCTTATAGTAATTTTCCATTTTTCCATATTAAAAGAGTAATATATATATATAATTTTATATCTACAGAAAATAATTGAATACATTTATAAATAGTAAAAATTCATGGTGTTGATCCTCTCCTTAACTTTTAAAATATAAGGGTCAGATAATAATCGAGGAAGTCATTTTAACCGTGTAGTAAATAACTTCTATAAATTCAACGTTGTAACAATTATATGGATCTCAAAATTTACATTTAAAAATTTGCTTTACTTCTAAAAATTTGGTCTATACATAAAAGTTTAATACCAATATTATATCTTATTTTTCAGATGCTCTACGTTGAAAACTATGAATTCATAAAACGCGCAAAAGAAATTTTGGAATACTACAAAGTTTCAGAGGTATCAGAGGTAATTTATGATTTCCTATATTTATAAAGTGATGTGTATAGACAATACTACAACTCTTTGAGAGAGCACTCAC